>CM031624.1:1460544-1476149 GCA_018398815.1 Conus ventricosus | reverse complement strand
TGATAACAACATCTTTTTAACCAAACTGAACGCACTGCTGTGCACGTATTTACCTTTTTACAATGGTTTGTTTGAATATCATATATAGAGAGTTGTCGGCTTCTACGCAGCCTGGATCACTTTGTTTCTTACCTTGTTTGGGTTGAGCAGGAGTCTTTTTGAAATGGCATTTCCCAAGTGATAGTAACCTACATCTATATACACAGCACAATTTCAAAGCCGGAGGGGACCGCTTTAGAGAACTACATCTTCGTAAATAACAGCCAGCCTTGGGTGCGAGGCACTTTTTTTTTTTAACAATAAAAAAAATTGAGAAAAAAAAACAAAAAAAAAAGAAGAAAAAAGTATGAAATGACTGATCTGGGTTGTATATTGATCAAGGGGGGGGGGGGGGGGGGGGGGGGGGGGGGGGGGGGGGGGGGGGGGGGGGGGGGGGGGGGGGCTGGTTGGTTGAGTTGGTAGTGCGGGGCCGTATAGAGCAAGGGTCGGGGGATGCGCTGATGTTGCCATGCAATGTTGATGGGGGCTTGACCCACCCTGCCCCCACCGTGCCGTCCCTGGGCTTCGGGGTTGCCGCCCTCCCCTTTGTTCAGTGGAGAAGACAACACACCGAAGCTTCTGTGCCTTGGCCATGGATTGGCCGGGGAACAACAACCGGAGCTTTTTTTTTTTTTTTAAATTAAATCGGGTGAAAGGAAAACAAAGTTTTTTTTGTTTCGGTTTCCTTGGGGGGAGGGGTTATTGTTGTATTTCGTCCTGTGCCTTGGTGGGATAAAAAAAAAAAAAAGGAAAATCACCAGTTCAGAACGGAAGTGAAAGATGCCTTTTTCTTCTTGGATGTGATCATTTCTGTTATCTTTTTTCTCTCTTTTTTCCTGTTTGGTTTGTTTTCTTCTTTGGTCCATGGACGTTGTGTTTATATTTTGAAACTTTTTTTTTTTTTCCTTTTGTGTGAGTGGGTTGTTTGTTTTTGGTGTGTTTGGTGTTTTCGTGTTGTGGGTGGGGTTGTTTTTTTTCTTCTTTATTATTCATCTCAGATCTTTTTCTTGGTTTTTTTTTTCTCAATTTGCATGTACACTTGTGTAGCCTGTCATTCTCTTCACTTTTTTTTTTCTTTTCTTTTTTTTCTCTCAGTTCTTTGTCGAACATATGACATGATTGCTGTTTATGTTGGTTGGCCTGAAATGCAATTTTTTCTTCTCTGGTATGGTGAACTGAACAAACTGTGTAAAAACAACTCACAAGGACACATGAGACCTATCTCTCTCAAAGAGAGCCCACTCTTTTTAATTGGTTGTGTAGATAGGATGCAGTGGAGGGGTCGTTGTTTTCTTCTTGTTTGGTTTTGTTTTTTTTCCATTTTTATGTTTTACTCTGACTGTCGCGTGTATATAGTAACTGTGTTCACAGGCCGGCCGGCCGGTCGGTTTTCAGCCTTCGCCTTTTTCCCTGGGTCTGACCACGCTCGGCAGTGGATCCCCTCAAACCTGCAGATGTGCGGAGGGTGATCCCATCAAACATCGGATGTTTGGAGGGTGATCCCTCAAACCTGCAGATGTGCGGGGGTATCCCTCAAACCTGCATGATGTGCGGAGGGTGATCCCATCAACATGCGGATGTTTGGAGGGTTGATTCCATCAAACGTGCAGATGTGCGGCGGGTGATCCCCTCAAACCTGCAGATGTGCGGAGGGTGATCCCATCAAACATGCGGATGTTTGGAGGGTGATCCCATCAAACGTGCAGATGTGCGGCGGGTGATCCCATCAATCCTGCAGATGTGCGGAGGTGAACCCATCAAACATGCGGATGTTTGGAGGGTGATCCCCATCAAACCTGCAGCTGTGTGGAGGGTGATCCGTCAAACATGCGGATGTTTGGAGGGTGATCCCCATCAAACCTGCAGCTGTGTGGAGGGTGAACCCATCAAACATGCGGAATTTTGGAGGGTGAACCCATCAAGCGTGCAGATGTGTGCAGGTTAATCCCATCCAACATGTAGATGAGTGGAAAGTGATCCCATCAGAAATGCAGATGTATGGAGGGTGATCCCATCAGATGTGAAGATATGTAATCCCATCAATGATGCAGATGTTTGAAGGTGATCCCATCAAACATGCAGATGTATTTAGGGTGATCCCATTAGATGTGAAGATATGTAATCCCATCAATGATGCAGATGTTTGAAGGTGATCCCATCAAACATGCAGATGTATGGCGGGTGATCCCATCAGATATGAAGATATGTAATCCCATCAATGATGCAGATGTTTGAAGGTGATCCCATCAAACATGCAGATGTGTGAAGGGTGATCCCATCAAACATGCAGATGTATGGCGGGTGATCCCATCAGATATGAAGATATGTAATCCCATCAATGATGCAGATGTTTGAAGGTGATCCCATCAAATATGCAGATGTGTGAAGGGTGATCCCATCAAACATGCAGATGTGTGAAGGGTGATCCCATCAAACATGCAGATGTGTGAAGGGTGATCCCATCAAACATGTCAGTGCCTGGAGGGTGTTCCCCATCAACAAGCTTAGGTTTAACATTGTGGTTCATGGAATTTTTTTTGGTTCTAATTACTGAAAAGCAACACTGCTCTGATAGACTATAGAGTGTCGTCACAAACACTAGAGCGGTGAAGAACATTTTCATGTCATCCGTACACTCTTTACATGAGCTGCGAAGGAGGAGCACTCTTGTCTCCTAGAACTATCGGGTTTCAAGGTTTTAAAGTTTCTGAAGAGAAGCGACACTCTTGTTTCATGGCCTCTGGTCACAAACGCTGTGGATGAGCGAAATGTCACAAACTGTGCGGGAAGGGTAACACTCCAGTTTCATTGTCACAAACTGTGCGGGAAGGGTAACACTCCAGTTTCATACAGAAATTCGGGAATAACACTTCACTTTCATACCAGAGTGTCCTCCTGTTGTAAATTCTGCAGAGGACTGATGTGCCTGTTTCATGGACTGTTCACAAACTCCCAGAGAGAGAATTAGCAGACTAGCATTCCAGTTGCACAAACTCTTGTCCCAATCTCGAGGAGGAGGAGTGATAGTCCAGTTTTGTTTGCTTCTGCTGTTCATGAGAAACGGCGAAGAAGAACAGGATTCGGTTTCAAAGACCCGTGTTTTAAGAAGTGAAGGGGAACAACACCGTTGTTTTAAGAACTCTGGTCACTAACGTGAAAGGTAGGACATAGCTCTACCGTTTCCTGGGAGCGTCTCGTCCAATCAAAGACGCGGGCGTGGAAGCTCAAGTGTTTGATGGGTTCTGTTGCGCAGGTTAGGGGGTGAAGGGAAGGCTGAAGCCGGCTCTGGTACTGCGAGGGTCAGCTTGGTTCTAGTCACTTATTTTGATTTACAGGGGGGAAAGTTACCGCTCGTAATCGGAAAATCCTTATTTTGGAAATTTACAAATCGGAATTTCCTTAATTTCGAAAAAGATTTTTTATTCCGTTCCGTTTTCCGACCAGCAACTCCACTACCGAATCAAAGTTTTCGACTTCGCGCCGTTCCGTATTATCCGATCGACCGACCGGAAGTTGGTTTCCTCGTTTTGTTTTCGCCAGTGCCTGTGACCACCACACGTGTTCCTTCGCCTGTTTCTTCTATGTGTTGGATGCTTTCGCGGAAAAATCGCGATGCCTTACATAAATGAAGGCGACAAGCGAGCCAGTGAAGTGGATAGCGGCGTAAAAACAAATGGAGGTGGAATTGGCTGGACGAGAGAGGCCCAAACAAAGACGGCGAAATCGGCAAAGGGGAGGAACATCGTGTGTGGTGTCGGAAAACGGAAAGGCCCGGAGAGTGTTTTTGCGTCGCGTGCGGGAAGGTTATCAAATACAGCAGCACTGGAAAAAGGCTGCTTTTGGACCATCAATTCCCATGTATATCCTCGGGATGTTGCACTTGAAAAAGACAGTCTCTGAAACCCCTGGCATAATGTGGTCCAATATTCATGGGAAGTGTCTCCCTCGTGTCCCTGAGACAGGATGGGGACCAAACCACTTTGTGGTTTGTCTGCCGAAGCAGGTACCTAAGGTCAACCTTGAGAGAAAAGGAATCTGTAAAAGAAAATCAGTCACAAAAGAGTCTGATGTAAGAAGTTTCTTTTCCAAAAAACGTAGCAAAACTGAATAATGTTGTGCAGATGCTTTATTATTCATGATGTTTGTCAGCTAAGCCCACAAAGCATCTTTATTAATTGATGCATTTCTTGATTAATTATTCTGTATTTTGACTTTCATTATAGTTAAAGTTCTAGCTCTGAGACTTTTTTTTTTTATTATGACTTTCATTCAAGTTAAAGTTCAAGCTCTGAGTCTGAGATTGGAATGAATGGACAAGTAGCCAAACCTTCACAGGTCACAAATGCTGTATCTGCTCAGGTACAAGTTATAATTATAATTTGTTACTGTATGTGAACCTGTATTAAAAATCAAGCTACTTTTGTTACTGATCATTGATGTATGCTTTTAGTTAAGAAACTGTACTGTAAAGAGTTGGATCTTGGTGTGTTCTATAATCATATACTGTAGATGTCTAGTTTTATGTGGAGATATATCTTGATCATTTGTGCATGAACTCATAGCATGTAAATCATTAATTTTTTTTTTTTTTAATTTATTTTTATATTAATTTTGTCATATTTTTATGAATAAATGATTTGGTAATACTAATAGAAAGGTTATTTGTATATTGCTGAAAGTTTTGTATGAGCATGAAAAGGGAGGAGAAAGTGATTCACATGTCTCAATCCTTATACATCTTGTAAATTTTATTCTACAGAGAAATCAAATTAATCAGTCAACTCTGTGGGAAACACATTTATAGGCTGTGTGAGGATTAAAATTTAAGTGAATATTGGTTATCTCATCCATGTTGGATCAGTGTGTGTGTGTGTGTGGACTGTTGACTCGAGTGTAAGGGTTTATTTGTGTTAATAATGCAGTATTGAAATTATGAAATATGGAAATCTTAAGACTTTACTGTATGGTCAAGTGAAGTTAACCTTTTACCTAAAATAATTGGTACTCATATTATTGGTATTTTTTAGCTGGAAATAGCATGAAATTGCTCCAAATGGTAGTACAATTTTAAAAATTTGCTTCAGCTTTGCGCCCCCTGAACCCCCACAAGGGGGCGCTGCCCCTTGACCCCGCAGGGGGCCTCTGCGGCCCCCTGGACCCCGGCATACATTTTCCTTATTTTCAGGATTCCCAACTTTCCCCCTGTGATTTACTGCACTATCTATCTGTCTGCACTTGGTCGCCGATGTGGATGTACATAGCAGAATGACCTGCCACTGAAAATGTCATCGCCTGAAATGTTGGGGGGGGGGTTCTTCTTTTTTTTTCTTTTTCTTTTGTCTCTTCTCTCCTAATTGTTGCACTTTTTCTTCTCTCGTTGTGCCATGATGTCTGCATGGATACCTGCCTGTCTGTCTGTCCATGAACTCGGCAAATGAGAGCTCTTTTGGAACTCTCAACCTTTCTCCATTGTGATTTTTTTTTTTTTCTTTTCGCCTGTTGGTTTTAGGGTCATAAAGAATGAAATTGATGCACAGGTATGGCCGTATTCTTTTAAAACACCCGGGATACAGCATGCAAGCCCCAACTTTTGTGCACCCGCACGCACCACACCAGCACACGCCCACGCACACACATACAACTATACATCTTTCCCAAACACACAACCCATTCGTGTGCTTAATACCACTCCCCAACACAAATTTGGGAGCGTCCTAATTGGTTGAGATCAGCATTGTAATGGGATTCTTTTTTTTTTTTGTTCTGTACGTACTATCTTGCCGCCACGTCTTGTTTTACCGTCCCCCAAGATCCATGCTGCAAGTTTTTGCACTTACGCCCCTTTTACGCATTGTTGGGTTGGTCTTGTGAGCATCATGTCAAACGTTTTGGTGTCATTTCGATGTATTCAACATGAATTTATTTTCACCCATGCTTTATTTCTTTTTTGTTTTCTGCTGGGAATGGAAACTTGAAAAAATTTTCACCCCCTCTCCCCCCCCCCCCCCCCCCCCCCCCCCCCCCCCCCCCCCCCCCCCCCCCCCTTCCCAAACCAAAAAACCATTTTTTTTGAAGAACGGTCGTTGCCCCTTTCGTTTTCAAAGGACAAAAGACATACGAAACTGTGGAATTTCTTGGCACCAGTGGGTTTTTTTTTTTTTTTCACTGTTAAAAAATTGGGTGATTTGACACGATAAGAGGCGTAATTTTCAAACAAATGATGTGGTGCGTACTGCACTGTGCTTACTTGGGTTGTTGTTTTGGGGGGGGGGGGGGGGGGGGGGGGGGTGGAAGGGGGGCAGGTAGCCTTTGACCCACTGGGGGCCGACAGTGAAGTAGGCGGGGGTAGAGCTGTTGTGCTACTGAAAAATGAATCGACTTTAGCCCACTTGCTGTCGTGGTCAAACCCCCAAAAAAAAAATTTTGGGGTACATCACCCCTTGGCAGTTCAGTTAGCCTAATGTTGGGGTGGGGAGGGGGTGGGGGAGGGGGGAGAAGGGGGGCGGGGTCTTTGTCTGGCCTGGGGTAATGGAAAAAGGTTTTCACAGGGCTTTTCAGTGTTCACCCGTGGTCATTTGGGGCACCTTTCTTTTTGTCCCCCGTCAAAGGCGCACACGAACAACCATTGTGGCGGGCCTTTTAAGAAAGCATAAACAGCAACCCAAAAACACACACACACAAAAACTTAGATGGGGGGCGGAAAGGGGGGTTTTGAAGAGTGGGGGGGGGCAAAAGGGGATTTTAGGAAAAAAACAAAACACACCCACGAGGGAGGGGGCAGTAGGATTTGGGAAGAAACAAAAAAAAAAAAGCACCCATGACTTCAGCTGTGCTGGGGCCCCATGTAACCTCAGGGGGAACGGTTGGCTGGCACCAAAATTAAAAAGCCAAGGAAAAAGAAACCAACCGGTCCTTTGGGGAATTGACCATGGCCAAAGCCCGGTGGCACGACCAGAGAGGGGCGAAGTTTCCAACGAAACGTGAAGGAACGCCCGTGATTTTCTACTTAAAGTTTGACCGGGGGGGGGGGGGGGGGGGGGGGGGGGGGTTAAAAAAAAAAAAAATTTGGGGGATGGGGGGATTTAGAAAACGGATGGTATTGTAGGGGTGCCAGAAAAATTTTCTTTTAGGTGTAAAAGTCAGATAGTGGTTGCTATTTTTACTCTTTTTTTTTTTTTTGTAGTGGTTTAAATTCAATTCGTTTTTTCATTGACCGTTTTGGGTTGTTTTTTTGATTGACCCTGTCAGTTACAGCAACATCTGAGTTTATGTCTTTACTTGCACTGTTCAGTGGGGTGTCACGTTTCAGATGGATAGACGGAAATGAAAACCCAATTTGGGTTTTTTTTGGGTTTCTTGGGCGAGGTGTAATACAGCCATTTTGTCATGCTGCACACGTCCCCCCTTTTTTTCAACCGTATTTGGCGCTTGCTTTTTTTTTTTTTTTTTTTTGTCACATCGAAACCGGGGCACTAAGCGCCTTGTGGTGACTTTTTTTTGGGGGGGAGGGGGGGGGAGAGAGGGGGTGCATTACCTTTGATTTTGGGAAAACTATGGGAGATCCCCTTTTTAACCCCCCCCCCCCCCCTTTTTTTTCCCCCCCCCCCCCCCCCCCCCCGTGGGGGAGAGCGGCATGATGTGGCGCCTTTGGGTTTATCCCCGGGAAAATGAAAATTTTTCCTAAGAAGCGACCGCTGGAAGTTTTTCATACCAATCATTTTCATTCGCTTTTAAGATCGGCTCCTCCTGACGGTTCATTGACTTGTGTCGTGCGCCTGTAGGTGTCATGTGCTGCAGGTGTGTGTGGGGTGTGTTTTGGCCTACGATCAAGTGTTGGAGGCAGAATCTGCCCCTCTCTTTTTTTTTTTATAACCCTTTTCCCATTGGGTTTGGGGCTTCTCGAAGATTCGATGTTTTGGAACCTTGCAAGCTGTGTTTGGTATGTATGTATGTATGCCCTGAAGATCAAATTGTTTTGGGGGGGTTTAATTCGACCCTGGGTGATTTTTAAAAAAAGAAAAAAAGAAAAACCCCGAAAACAAAAACAAAAAAAACAAAAACGTATACTGGGTTCATGGGGCATGCATGTACCGCACTGTGTTTGTGGGCTGCCATAAAAAATCAAGTTTTTTGGAGGTGATGGTGATGGGGGGTTTTTGGGGTGGGGGGGTGTGATGTGATGGATGACCAAGATAATTTTTTTTGTCATACGTATGGGATACAAGCGCGCCAGGGTGGGAGCAGGGGGGGGGGGGGGGGGGGGGGGGGGGGGGGGGGGGCTGGCTGACCAACCGGCCACTGCCCCCCAACCCAGGACCGTCTGTGTGGGGGGGGCGAAGAGGCGGAGAGGGCCGAGGGATGGGTGAATGTGGGGGAAGCGGGAGGGAGGGGGGGGGGGGGGGGGGTGTCATCTTTAGTAATGACTGCGCGTACCATCATTGTCAGTCTTCACTGAGGGTACAACAGCGTTTTGCCATTGGGGGTGCTTCGCTCCAGTTCTCTTCACTACTATACTACTAACTACTACACCCTTTTGTTTTTTGGGTTTACTTTGTTTTGCCAGATCACATTTTTTTCTGACCATTTTTGACTTTTTTTGCTTTCCCCTTTTTTTCTTCTTTTTTTTTTTTTGCCGTGTTTCCCCCTCCTCGCTGTTTCATCAGAGGACTAAACGCACTGGGCCGAACATTTTTTGGGTGTGGGTTTTTTTTTTTTTTTTCTTCAAAAAAAAGGGACAAGAAAAAGGGGCTATTTTGTCTCTGCCAAAATGCATGGTTCGTTTCTGGATTTGGAGAAAGGTTTGTTTCCCCACCCGTATTGGGGGGAGATTTGGGGGGAATGGGGGGGTGGGGGGGGGGGGAGGCTGTTGTTGAACGTTGGCTTATTGTATAACATAAAGAGAGCTTCATGATGTAATGGAGCCACCCCTTTTCCCAGAGACGTGGTACTACATGAAAAGTTTTTTTGTTTTCTGATTACGTGGACGTGACCGCAGTGGAGAACGGAAGCAACTTTTGTTTTTTTTTTTTTCGTTTAAAAAAAAAAAAAGGGTAACTTTTTATGGGAATTTTCCCCTCAGGAGGAGGGGGTTCTCTGCCATAACCAGGGGAAACATTTTATCCTTTTCTGCATTTTCTGTAAATTGAGATTTTTTTTTTTCCGTTTCATGATTGCAAACTTTTCAAAGGTTGATTTTAAAATTTTTTTTTTTATTTGTGGGGTTTTTTTTTTGGTTTTTTTTTTGTATCGTAGACGGGGGTATTTTTTTTGGGTTTAGAAGGGACAGAGGGTGGGTGCATTACTAACTTTTTCATTACGAAAGAGAAATATATTAAAAAAACACCCCTTGGTGTTTTTTTTGTGTTTTCTGATAAAAAAGGGCGAAACCTGTATACTTTTATTTTTAGCATTGTTTCCCAGATGCCTTCCCCCATGGTGCAAGGGGTGCCCTTGAAAGGAGGAAAAAAAAAAAAAAACCCCCCCGACATACAATAAGAAAACCCATCGAGGGGGAACAATCAGGGACGGTAAAAACCACATCGGCAACAACAACTTGGGGGTCTTTATTGTTTTTTTATTCTCCACTAAATCAAGGGGGAATTGAAGGCGGTCTTCCACACTGTGGCCCCCCCCAACAAAGGGGAAGGAGCACGAACCAATCAGAGGGGGGGTGTCAGTCACCTTCCCCCTTGGGGCCTCCTTTCCCTTTTTTACCCCTTCTTGTGACTTTTTTTTTTTTTTTTTTGGTCTCGGATCATTTTTGGCCCTTTGTAGGCAGCGCAGCAACAACAACAACAAAAACACAACAAACAAAAAAAGAAGGGGACCTCTTGCGGATTGCACCGCTGCGAAGAATGTGGAATTTCGTGAGCAGTTGTCACAAAAACTGAAGATGAGCGACTCTCCAGTGTTTCTACGAACTCTGAGGAGGAGCAACCTCCAGGTTTCCTGGACACGTGTCACAAACTCTCTTAGAGGAACTTGTGTCACAAATTCTTGTTAAAGAGGAGCAACGCTCCCATTTCATTGTCACAAACTGTGCGGGAAGGATAACACTCCAGTTTCATACAGAAATTCGGAATAACACTTCATTTTCATACCAGAGTGTCCTCCTGTTGTAAATTCTGCAGAGGACTGATGTGCCTGTTTCATGGACTGTTCACAAACTCCCAGAGAGAGAATTAGCAGACTAGCATTCCAGTTGCACAAACTCTTGTCCCAAACTCGGAGGAGGAGTGATAGTCCAGTTTTGTTTGCTTCTGCTGTTCATGAGAAACGGCGAAGAAGAACAGGATTCGGTTTCAAAGACCCGTGTTTTAAGAAGTGAAGGGGAATAACACCGTTGTTTTAAGAACTCTGGTCACTAACGTGAAAGGTAGGACGTAGCTCTGCCGTTTCCTGGGAGCGTTCTCGTCCAATCAAAGACGCGGGCGTGGAAGCTCAAGTGTTTGATGGGTTCTCTTGCGCAGGTTAGGGGGTGAAGGGAAGGCTGAAGCCGGCTCTGGTACTGCGAAGGTCAGCTTGGTTCTAGTCACTTATTTTGATTTACTGCACTGTCTGTCTGTCTGTCTGCACTTGGTCGCCGATGTGGATGTACATAGCAGAATGACCTGCCACTGAAAATGTCATCGCCTGAAATGTTGGTTTTTTTTTTTCTTCTTTTTTTCTTTTTCTTTTTGTCTCTTTCTCTCCTAATTGTTGCACTTTTTCTTCTCTCGTTGTGCCATGATGTCTGCATGGATACCTGCCTGTCTGTCTGTCTGTCCATGAACTCGGCAAATGAGAGGCTCTTTTGGAACTCTCAACCTTTCTCCATTGTGATTTTTTTTTTTTCTTTTTGCCTGTCTGGTGTTTAGGGTCATGAAGAATGAAATTAATGATGCACAGGTACTGGCCGTATTCTTTTCAACACTCCAGGATACAGCATGCAAGCACATACTTTTGTGCACACACGCACGCACACACACACCACACACGCACAAGCATGCACACACATGCACACACACGCACATACATACATATACATACATACACCAAACACACACACACATTCGTGTGCTTATATACACATTCTCACCAACATCACACACTTGGACGCGTGCCATAGTATTTGGGTTGAGATCAGCATTGTCTGAATGTGGATTCTTTTTTTGTTTTTTTGTTCTGTACGTACGTATCTTGTCCCGCCACGTCTTGTTTTAGCCGTACCATCAAGAGTCCATGCTGCAAGTTGTTGCACTTATCTGTCGTCACTTTACAGTCATTGTTGGAGTTGGTCTTGTGAGCATCATGTCAAACGATTTGGTGTCATTTCATGATTGTAGTGTCAACATGAATTATTGTTCAGTCCATGCTTTTAATTTCTTGTTTGATTCTGTCTCGGAATGGACTAACTATGAAAAAATTTTCACCCCTTCTCATCTCCCCCCCCCCCCCCCCCTTCCAAGCCATAAAAATGTGCCATGTTTTTTGAAGAACTGTTCGTTGCTCCTTCGTTTTCAAAGGACAGAAACGAGCAGTACAGTAACTGTGGAATTTCTTGTGCATCTCAGTGGGTTTTTTTTTTTTTCACTGTTTGAAGAATTCGGTTGATTTGATCATCGAGTAATGATGGCGTACATGTTCAAACAAATGATGTGGGTGTCTGTACTGCACTGTGCTGTCACTTAGTTGTGTGTATTGGGGGGGGGGGGGGGGGTGGAAGAAGGGGCATGGTAGCCCTTGACCCATCTAGTTGGCCTGACAGTGAAGAGTATTGGCAGGGGGTAGAGCTGTTGGTGCTTACTGAGGACAATGAATCGGACCTTAGCCCACTTGCTGTCTGTGTAGTACTAGACCCCAAAAAATAAGTTGGTAGCATTCATCCTTGGCATGTTCAGTTAGGCCTAATGTTGGGGTGGGGATGGGGTGGGGGTGAGGAGGATGAATGGGGCTGGGTCTTTGTCTGGCAGCTGGGGTAATGGCAAAAGGTTTCAAAAGGGCTGTTACAGTGTTTCACCCAGTAGTCATTTTAGGGGCATCCCTTTTCATTTGTCGCCCCATGTCACAAGGCGCACAGCGTAGACGACAACCAGTTGTGGCAGGCCTTTAAGAAAGCATAAACAGCAACACACCACACACACAAAAACTTAGATGGAGACGTGCACAAGTTTTGAAGATGGTGGAGGGGGCAGATAGGATTTAGGAAAGAACAAAACAGCATTCTCCACGAGGGAGGGGCAGATGGGATTTAGGAAAGAACAAAAACAGCATCTCCACGAGGGAGGGCTAGGGGCAGATAGGATTTAGGAAAGAACAAAACAGCATCTCCACGGGGGAGGGGGCAGATGGGATTTAGGAAAGAGAAACCAAAAAAAAGCACCTCCATGACTTCTTCAGACTGTGCTGTGGTCCATGTAACCTCAGGAGGAACGGTTCTGGTCTGTGTTCACCATTAATTAAAGCCACAGCGACAAAGTAACCACCTGGTCCATTGTGAATTGACCATGGCCAAGCTCGGTGGCACTGACCAGAGGACGGGCTGCAAGTCTTCCAAGCTTGTAACAGTGAATGGAACTGACCTGTGAATTCTTGCTAGGCTTACGAAGTTTTGACCGGGGCGGGGGTGGGGTGGGGGTTAAAAAAGAAGAAAGTTGGGGGATGTAGGGGATTTAGATCAACGGATGGTATTGTATGGTGTGTCCAGTGAAGATGTCTTTATGGTGTAAAAGATCAGATATGTGTCTGTTGCTATTTTCTACTCTTTTTTTTTTTTTTGTTAGGTTGGTTAAATTCAATTCGTTTCGATCATTTGACCAGTTGTGCTTGTTTTTTTGATTGACCATGTCAGTTCACAGCAACGATCTGATTGATTGATGTCTTTACTTGTCAGTCGATGTTCATGTGGTGGATGTCATCGTTACAGGATGGATAGACGGAAGTGAAAAACCAATTGGCTTTTTTGTGTGCGTTTCTTGTGGCGAGTGTGTACATGACAGCAGCTATTGTGTTCATGCTGCACACGTCCCCGATTTATTCATATCACTGTAGTTTGGCGCTTGCTTTTTTTTTTCTTTTTTTTTGTCACATCGACCGGACACTAGAGCAGACCTGTGTGTGTGACTTTTTTTTGGGGGGGGGGAGGAGGGAGGAGAGGGGCTGCATTACCATTGATTTGGAACACTTGATGGGAGATCCACTTTAAACCCACCCCCCCCCTTTTTTTTTTCCCCCCTGTAGGGCAGAGAGCCGGCATGATGTGGCAGGCGACTTTGGTTGATCCCCGTGAAAATGAACATTTCCATAAGTAGAGCTGACCGCTGGAAGCTTTGCATACCATATCATTTCATTCTGCTTGTATAGATCGGCTCCTCCTGACTGTGTTCATTGACTCTGTGTCTGTGCGCCTGTAGGTGTGCATGTGCGTGCAGGTGTGTGTGGGTGTGTTCTGTGCCATACTGATCAAGATGTTGGAGGCAGAATCTGCCACGTCTCTTTTTTTTTTGTATAGACCTGTCCCATTGGATTGTGTTCTTCTCGGAAGATTCGATGTTCTGTAACCTGTGCAAGCTGTGTTGTGTGTATGTATGTATGTATGCCATGAAGATCAAACTTGTTTTGAGGGTTGAATTCAGACCATGGATTGATTTGTTAAAAAAAGAAAAAAGAAAAACCCTGAAAACAAAACAAAAAAGACAAAAACGTATTACTGTGTTCATGGACATGTCATGTACCTGCACTGTGTTTGTGGGCGTGCCATAAAAGATCAAGTTTGTTGGAGGGATGATGGTGATGGTGGTGCTGGGGTGGGTGGTGATGATGATGATGGACTGACCAAGAGTATTCTGTGTACATACTGTAGTGGGGATACAAGCGCGCCAGTGGTGGCAGCAGGGGGGGGGGAGTGGGCTGGCTGACCAACCGGCCACTGCCCCCAACCCCAGGATCCTGTCTGTGTGGGTGTGGGTGTGGCGAGAGAGAGCAGCGGAAAGATGGCCCGACCGACGGGATGGACTGAATGTGGGGGAAGCGGGAGGGAGGGGGGGGGGGGGGGGGGTGTCACTCTTTAGTCAAGTGACTGCGCGTACCAGTCATTGTCAGTCTTTCACTGAGGGTACAACAGCGTGGTGCCATTGGTGCTGTCTTCGCTCCATGTATCTGCTTCAACACTACTACTACTAACTACTACACCTGTCTGTTTTGGTTGACTTTGTTTCTGCCAGATCACGTTTTTTTTCTGACCACTTTTCAGACTTTTTTTGCTTTCCTCTTTTTTTCTTCTTTTTTTTTTTCTGTCCGTGTTCACATCCTCGTCTGTTTCATCAGATGGACGTAAACGCACTGAGGGCCAGACACATTTGTGTGTGTGTGTGTGTGTTTTTGTTGTTTTTTTTTTTTTTTTGCTTCAAAAAAGAGGACTAAGGTCAGGTGACTATCTGTATGAACTATTGGTGCATATTTGTACTCTGCCAAGTGCATGGATCGTTACTGGATTTGGAGAAAGGTTTGTTCCACACCTGTATTGGAGGAGATGTTGGGTGGAATGGGGGGGTGGGGAGGGGGGAGTCGCTGTTGTTGAACGTTGGGCTTATTGTATAACATAACGAGAGCAGTTCATGATGTAATGGAGCCAGCCTTTCCCATGATGACGTGATACGTAGCATGTAAATGTGTATTGTTCTGATATTACAGTGGAGTGTCACCGTCTAGTAGGAGAACGGAATGCAACTTTTGTTGTTTGTTTTTTTTTCGTTAAAAAAAAAAAAAGGAGGTACTTTGTATGTGGAATTTCTCCTCAGGAGGAGTGGGGTTCTCATGCCATACAACAGGAGGGACAACATTTCATCTTTGCATGCAGATCTTGCTGTAATATTGAGATTTTTTTTTTTCCGTTACACTGATTGCAAACGTTTTCACTAGGTTGATTTTTAAATATTTTTTTTTTATTTGTGGGGTTTTTTTTTGTTTGTTTTGTTTTTTTTGTATCGTAGACGAGTATTTTTCGAAGAGTTGAGAAGTACAGACTGGGTGTGTGCATGTACATAACTTTTACATTACGAGAAGATGAAGATATATTAAAAGAACACCTCTTGGTGCTTGTTTTTTTTTGTGTTTGCTTGATAAAAACTGGTGCTGAAACTCATGTATACTTCTATTCTAGCATTGTTTCCTAGATGCCTTCCTCATGGTGCATAGGTGTGCGCCTTGAAAGGAGGAAAAAAAAACACCACCACGACATACACGATAAGAACACCATCATCGAGGGTGCATACAAGTCAGGGATGCGAGTAAAAACCACATCGTGCAACAACAATCTTGGCGGATCTTTATTGTTTTTTTATTCTCCACTAAATCAAGGTTGAATTGAAGGCGTGTCTTCCACAGCTGTGGACCCCTACAACAAGGTGAAGGAGCACGAACCAATCAGACTGGGCTGTCAGCTCAGCTTGCCAGCATTGATGCCTACCGTTTCCTTTTATCACCCTGTTGTGATCTTTTTTTTTTGTATTCTTTTGGGCTCGGATCATTTGGCCTTAGTAGCAAGCCGCAGCAGCAAAACAACAACAACACAACAACAAAAAGAGAGT
>CM031624.1:1442629-1445129 GCA_018398815.1 Conus ventricosus | reverse complement strand
TGTATTGATTGCCGGAAAGTTCATTCTCAACTTCTTTTCAACAATTCTTTGATAAAATACAAAAAAAGAGAAAAAGTTTTTTAAAGACTACGTAACAGAGAAATCGAAGAAATAAAGGCTATAATAAAAAGCAACAAAAAAAGAGAAAATAAATAATATTTAAAAAAAACACATTTTTAAAGCTGAACACCAGAGAGATCGAACAAATGAAAGGGTATAATAAAATGCAGCAAAAAAAAAAAAAAACAAAAAAAAACCATAAAACAAAAAAAGTTTTTTTTAGACTGAATACCAGAGAGATCGAACAAATAAAGGGTATAATCCATCGTGATGAAAACTGACTGTTGTTTCTCTAGTGAACATGAACAACAAAAATTGGTGAAATACGTCAAACGCTCTGATCAGCTCGCTCCCCTAAAGAATGGGTTTGTCGGGTAGACAAGGAGGAGTCTGAAACATCAACCCCTCCCCCTCCCCTCCCCCTCCCTCCCCCACACCCCCATGGTGATGCTAAGGCTTTTGACTCCACACCAAAAAAAAATAAAACAAGATGCAAAGCATATAAACATACTCCCAGCTTTTTATCTTGAATACAAGTACTTTCTGAGATACTCCATAAAGAAGGAAAACCGTTTTGGGCCGTTATAGCCGTTAGTAACGACTGTTCTGGTAAAATAAAACATCGAGCATCATCCGTGACCCATAATGAACATACCTACAAATTTTCAGAAAGATCGGCCCAGGAGTTTTGTCTGGAGCGAGTGGAACACATTTTCACCACGGACAGACACACAGACAGACAGACACACAGACAGACAGACACACACACACACACATACACATACACACAGAACATTTCTTCGTTCTCATTGTAAAGTACTCCCTGTTCTATAAGAACTGGGAGTACAAAAAAAAAAAGGAAAAAAAAGAAAGAAAAAAAAATAGAAGAAAAGATTTATCAGCAAAACAACGTATGATCTTGGCAACAGCGTTTAAGTTTTCTCTCTTCCACCCCCCCCCCCCCCCCCCCTAAACAAAAAGAAGTTTAGTTTTAACTGAGAAAAAGTAGCATAGTCAAGATTTGAGGAAGACACCAAAGACGGTTAGATTCGGGATGGTTAATTAATTCACTGGACAATCTTTAGCACACACACACACACACACACACACACACACACACACACACACACACACACACACACACACAGAGAGAGAGAGAGAGAGAGAGAGAGAGAGAGAGAGAGAGAGAGAGAGAGAGAGAGAGAGAGAGAGAAAGAAAGAGAGAGAGAGGTTGTGCTAGACAATCCACATAAAAAAGAACCATTAGTTCGCGCAATGCAACATCGCGCAATGCAATAAATGCAATATAATACAGTGCAACAGGACACGAAACAACAGACGACAATACAGCACAATACAGTACAATACAGTACAAGACAGTACAATACCCTAAAGTGCAGCACAGCACGACACAGCACGACACAGCACAAAAACACAACAACAACACAGCACAGCACAGGACAACAACAACAAACACAACAACAACACAGCACCGCACAGCACAACAACAACACAACAACAATACAGCACAGCCACAGCACAGCACAGCACAGCACAGGACAACAACAACAACACAACAACAATACAGCACAGCACAGCACAGCACAGCACAGGACAACAACAACAACACAACAACAACACAGCACCGCACAGCACAACAACAACACAACAACAATACACACAGCACAGCACAGGGCAACAAACAACAACACCACACAAACAAACAACAACACACAGCACCGCACAGCACCAACAACAACACAACAACAATACAGCACAGCACAGCACACACAGCACAGCACAGCACAGCACAGCTCAGCACAACAACAACACAACAACACAGCACAGCAAAAGCACAACACAACTCAGCACAGCACAGCACAGCACAGCACACAGCACAGCACAGCACAACACAGCACAACACAGCACAGCACAACACAGCACACACAACAGCACAGAACAACACAGCACAGCACAACACAGCACAGCACAGCACACACAGCACAGCACAGCACAGCACAACACAGCACAGCAACAACAAGCAACACAGCACAGCACAACACAGCACAGCACAACACACACAACACAGCACAACACAACACAACAAGCACAGCACAACACAGCACACACACACAGCACAGCACAACACACAGCACAACAACAACAAGAACAACACAGACACAGCACAACACAACACAACAAGACAACACAACACACACAACACAACACAACACAGCACAACAACAAGCACAGCACAACACAGCACAGCACAGCACAGCACAACACACACAGCACAGCACAACACAGCACAACACAACACAGCACAGAACAACACAGCACGCACAACACCAGACAGCACAACCACACACACAACACACACAACAACCAGCACACCAAACACCACACAACACAGCCCCACAACACACCAACCAAACACACA
>CM031624.1:1432629-1440129 GCA_018398815.1 Conus ventricosus | reverse complement strand
AGTGAAACAGATTTGTGAGTGACATATAAGTGAGAGAGAGAGAGAGAGAGAGAGAGAGAGAGAGAGAGAGAGAGAGAGAGAGAGAGAGAGAGAGAGAGAGAGAAGAGAGAGAGAGAAGTTTGACTGTTTGCAATAAAAGTTTTTAGATCACTTTTTTTCCCTTTCTTTCTCCTGCTTCTTCTTCTTCTTCTTTTTTTCTAATAAATTATTCTGAACAGTTCGAAGCAAAGCATCAGTTCTTTTCCTTTTTTCATTTACTTTCTTTCTTTTTTTTTTTTAAACCAAATATGGCTTTCAAGATCTTTGTCAGTCCTCTCTTTTTAAGTCAAAAGTAGTATGCACGCTCTAGGATATCGTGTGACTATCATTTTTAATCGCCAGCAAAGTTTTCTCTAATTGTTGTTTGTTTTGTTGTGGTGTGTGTTGTGTTGTTGCAAGAACCTTGAATGCTTATTGCTTTCTTGCGAACTCCACAAAATCTTTCAAAAATTTGAACTATTTTTATGTGGCAATACCCTGGATAGATGCAATACAGATGTCTGACTTTCTTTGTTTGTTGTTGTTGTTGTTGTTGTTGTTTAAAACGTTTGATTTTGCCTTCGAATGCTATCGGGGGGGGGGTGGGGGGGGGGGGGGAGGGGGGCTGAGCTTAAAACACAGATATAAGACAACGCATAAAAATTGTGTGTCAAACAGACACCTTATATGAAAACCAATGTTCTCGCTGCCCGCCATTGTCTATTTAATGGCCACATTGCTCTCTCCACTTTCCTATATTGAAATGGTGTTTTACTCACAAAAGGGTTTTGTGAAATAGATCCGTGTTTTATTTCTCTGTTCAATTCGTGCGCGTGCAAGTCCGCGCCAAGACACCGCCGCTCTGTATGTGTGTGTGTGTGTGTGTGTGTGTGTGGTGTGTGTGTGTGTGTGTGTGGTGTGTGGTGGTGTGTGTGTGGTGTGTGGTGGTGGTGGTTGTGTGGGTCGTGTGTGTGCGTGTGGTGCTGGGCTGCGGTGGTGTGTGTGGTGTGTGTGTGTGTGTGCGCGCGCGCGCGTGCGTGCGTGTGTGGCGCGCGTGCTGTGGTGTGCGTGCGTGGTGTGCGCTGCGTGTTGTGTGTGTGTGTGTGTGTGTGTGTGTGTGTGTGTGTGTGTGTGTGTAAGGGGATGGGGAGGTGTGTGGGGGAGGTGGGTGTGGTGGTGTGTGTGTGGTGGTGTGTGTGTGTGGAGTGTGTGGAGTGGTGTGTTCTATAAGCAGGGATTTTACGTTTGAAAGGAGGAGGGGAAGGGGAGGAGGTAGGGAGGGGGAGGAAGAGAAGTGCGAGGCGAGGATAGGTCGAGAAAAAAGCGCGCTTTTCCTATGTAATGCCAATGTTTTACTTTGTCAAACACAACAAACACAACACATACAATACACACACAACAAACAGAACACTACACACACACACGACAGGACACAAACACCACAACAACACACACACCACAACACAGCCATCCTATATTATATTATAAAATATATATATATATATATAAATATAATATATATATATTTATATATTAATTAAAACACACGTAAAAGAGGAATCTTAAAACTATCTACGCGCTCAACAAATTTGTAGATAGTTTAAGATTCCTCTTTTACTTGTTTTATTAATGTTGCTCCCCAAGGGGTTGAGCACAAAAAATTGTTTTAGGCACTTAAATACTGATTCTATATATAATAATAAATATATATATATTAATATATATAATATATATATATAAAATTATAATATATATGTATATATATATATATAATAAGTCAGACCTGACACGACAGGACAAAACATCCAAAGATGAATATGACAAGGGGGAACAGATGGATATGCAGCCTCCTTTATTGATGTACAGTTAAAAAGGTCACACACACACACACACACACACACCACACACACACACACACACCACACACACACACCACACACACACACACACGCACGCACGCACACACGCACGCAGCACGCACACACACACCACACAACACACGCACACACGCGCACACACGCACGCACACACACCACCACGCACACACACACACACACACACACACACACACACACACACACACACACACACACACATACACACACACGCACGCACGCAAGCACGCCACAACACACACACACACAACACACACACACACACACACGACACACACACACACACACACACACACACACACACACCACACACACACACACACACATGGATGCGGACAAACACGTACGTGCGTGCGCGCGCGACACACGCTTACAAACATACACATTTTTTTTACGAATATCACTTAACAAGAAAACAAAAAGTTCGAACAAGAATCGGGAGTGCGTAGCCAATAAAACGACCCGTCCTTAAGAATCTGTCGCAGAAATGTCTTTTTTTTTAAGTGTTAATGTATGTTATCCAGTCTCCTTTTTTTTTTAAACACCCCCTAGTCTTTTTCAATGTGTTTATCTATTTATTTATTATGATTGATTGATTCACTCATTTATTTACATATCTATTATTCTTTTTACTTATTCATTCGTTCATTCATTCATTCAATCATTTATTTACTCTTTTTTTTGTTATCCCTATCACTTTCGGACATGAATGGATATTGTCAAGAAAAAGCCCGGGTACCGAATACGTTATATCATAGACTGTGTGAACAAAAAAAACAAACAAATACACCAACAAACAGAAAAAACAAACAGCCTTGAAAATATCGCGTAAACACACACACACACACACACAAAGAATCCATAATAGTCACATTATCCTTCGGAATACCAAGATAATGTTCATTTCATAGTTGGCTGGAAATCCAGAACTTTTCCAATGGCCAATATACTGACTTCCAGTGTCAGCCATAAACAGGGTTCTTGGAGGTGGAAAGGGCGAGGAAGGGGAGGTATGGGTGGGGGGGGGGGGGGGGGGGGGGGGGGGGGAAGGAGGGTGTATCTGACAACGCAGCTCTCCTGGAATCGCTCGCCACTGTTGAAACAGTGGTTGTTAGTGTCATGCATTGCGCGTTGGAGGTCGCCGGTTCCATTCCCATCAGAGTCAAATTATTTGTGAGGTTTTCTTTTTTTTTTTTTTTTTTTTTTAGCCCCGACCGCTTCGTACGGAGAAATGAGTTTGCTATGGGTTTAGATCAGAGGACTTGAACCACTCAGTTTTGATACTCACCCTCTCGAAGGATGCTTTTTTTTTTTTTTTTTTTTTTTGAGAATGTTGCCCTAATTTCCTGACCAACAAACACTGCAGGTGTCTGTTTCTCTGAGGCCTGGTTGGGTGGACACGCGGCATTATAGACGTGAAAGTAAGCGATGGGAGGGCAGCCTACCCCTTCATGTTGTCTTTCACGAGAATGGACTCACAGCACAACGTTATCATCCTTCTTCTTCTTGATCAGTCTAATGCTGAACAAGTAAGTAGTTGGGGAAAACAAGTGCAGGCTAACAAGTTTTCCATCATCATAGCAAGACTTGATAAAGATTTTTTTACTCTTAGAAAAAAAGAAAAATTGAAGATGAGAAAATGGGGGAATATAATACATGAGAAAACCCTTCACTAGCTGCCTGAGGAACCATCGTGATCCCCCTCCAAAGGCACATCTATTTGTATTGCCTGCTCCTAGGCCTTTTGTCCGCTGGATCGGAACTCATCAATAAAACACGGCTGATTGTGTCTGTTCTCTTGCGTCAAATAGAGACACACCACAGTCCATAATTCACAACAACACACACACAACCCTAGATTCCTAAAGTTTTGTTGTTCTTTAAACAGAGCATAGGAATCGACATCAACAGTACAAATAAATTACTTATCCAACAACGACAATAATTGCTTAGTCGCGGAGTCAGCGTGAGTGAAGCTCCCCCCCCCCCCCCCCCCCCCCCCACTGAGAACACATAGCATGCACCTTCCCCGAAGATGAGTATGGCGCCTTCATGGCGGGAAAAAAAAAAACGGTCATACACACAAAAAACCACTGCCGTCAATACAGAGAGTGTCTGCAGGAGTATCAGCCTGCGTACGCAGAAAGAAAGAAAGAAAGAAGAACATCTACCAGTCCGGAATACGACACTGCGTGGTGGTCGGGAACTTCGAGCAAACGCTCTGCAAGATGCATCCATTATGTGGATGAGCTCGACTGTGTGGTTCAAGTCTCCCCGTCTAAAAACCCAAACCACACTCAGCTCTGAGAAGAGCCGGTCACAGCCGGAAAGAAAAAAAGCCCAAAATAAATGCCCCGATGGGATAAGAACCCACGACCTCCCAACCCGCTCGTCAATGAAACCACGTCTCACAGCGGCCTGTACTTTGTGACAACAAATGTGGAAGCACCGCGCCACCAGATGATATTGCAAACACTGACGCAACGAGTTTCGACTGAGTGGTCTTGTTTGTTCAGGCAGGACAACAAACGAACGGAATTAAAAAAAAAAAAAAAAATAATAGAAAAAAAAATTGAAAGTAAATCCGCAAATTACACGGACAAACAATTTCAAGACAAAACCGTCGCGTTTTGACCTCGTGGGTCTTCTTCAGGCAAGATACACACACATTCAGGTACGATGAAACGAAATATGAGAGCAAAAAAAAAATAATTTGCTTGTCTTCGTTTCATGTCCTGAATGTTGTTTCTCTTTTCCTGAAGAAGAAGAAGAAGAAGAAGACCTAAGAGGTCGAAACGCGTCCTGTTTTGTCTTGTCGTTTGTTAGTCCACGTGAACTGGCGGACTCCACCTTTAAAAATGTGTTTTTAATTTCTGCCTGCAGTCGCCTCACTTTCAAACAAGTGAACATAAACATGCGGTGGTGACCAACTATGAATGAGAACGAGTGGTCGACTACTAAGACAATAACTGAAAGGGAGGTGGACACCACACATTAGACCTTGAACAAAGCCGTACACATTGTATCAAACGCCAAAACAAAACTAAAAAAAAAACCCAGCAAGAACTGTCCATTTGTCAGAGAACATACAAACTATGCATGGTGTGTAAGAGACTGGCTGGGGCAAAACAAAAACAAAACAAAACAAAAGACCCTAGTATTGGAAACTGGTTTCCCCCCCCCCCCCCCCCCCCCCCGCCTTTTTTTTTTTTTTTTTTTGTAATGAAGAGGACATGTAAGCATCAAAAAATGAAGAGGTGGATTTCGGCCGGGGGAAGGGGGGGGGGGGGGGGGAGGAAATATCCGCCTTAGGTGCCCATTGATGCAATAACGATGCCACACCACACACACACACCACACAAATTAAAGGAGATGAAGAGGGAAAGGGGGGGGGGGGGGGGGGGGGGGGGGGGGGGGGGGGGGGGGGGGGGGAGGGGGAGGGAAGGTGGGGATGGATGGGCAACGACGATGTTGTCTGATGTACCCCAACACCAGGGACATCACGAGTCGTTGAGTGAACAAAACCATTCGCTTTTCCCGACCGAGTCGACGTCATCTCGGCAGTTAGAGTACATATGTGTGAATGTGTGTGTGGGTGAGGGGGGGGGGGGGGGGGGGGAGGGGGTGGGGGGGGTGGGGGGGTGCGTGGTGCGTTGCGTGCGTGCTTTCGTGAGGTGTGTGTGCTGCTCGCGCGCAGCCGCGCCACGCGCAACGCTCATACACACGCGCTGATTCGTGTAAAGCGTAGTGCTTCCACGCTCAATGTATTCAGGCAGCAAAGTTTTCAATGTGTCTCTAATCCCTTGATATCTCAGCTTCCATTTTTGTTGTTGGTGGTGGTTTATTTATTTGTTTGATAGTTTGTTATATACTGCACACACAAAAAACATATACAAAGAAAGAACACACATAGACTTCCCTAACTTAAAGACTCTAAAAAAAAAGATTAGGAAAACAAATTTACACAGCCTGTACAATGAATCATTTCTCGAGTGCTAGGATGACGATCAGATGAATTGATATTCGTTCGAACGCAGTCTCAGCATATGAATCAAGTATCATACTATGGTATCCTACATTAAACAACAATTTGAAACAACAACAAGAAGAAAAACCCCAAACAACTGCTGTTCCACTACCCTCCCCTTTCTCCCCTTCTGTGTTGAGCCGCTATTAAGACTACAACTATTATCGTCATATCATCATCAAAAGGAACAGTGTTCCTCTTCTGATGATTTGAATATTTCATTATCAGTCCTATCATCACTATTATTACTACTATTATTATTGCTATTGTGGTCATTATTACTACTACTATTATTATTATTGTTATTATATTATTATTGTTGTTGTTGTTATTATTATTATTATTATTATTATTATTATTATTATTATTATTATTATTATCTTCACTCCATGGTCCCCTTCCCAGCAGCCTCGCTTGCATTCAACAACAGCCATTTTGCACCGAAGATGAGAAGATAAGTGGTTGCTCGTTCTTCGTTTTCATTGTCCTAAATGTTGTTTGTTTTGCCTGAAGAAGACCCAAGAGGTCGAAACGCGTCGTGTTTTGTTCTGTAATCTGTTTGTCTGAATTGTCGTGCGGAACTAATAACCTTTTTTTTTTTAATTGCTTCAGTTTACTGCTTCAGTTTACGCATTCAGTCCTCTCGCTTTGAAATCAACAGGGTATGAACCTCGTATGTTTAATCTGCACGAAACTCTTGAGTCAATTTCGTATTAGCGTTCGGCTGTACCACAGACAATCATTGGCAATCACTGGTGTTCTCATTTTCATTCCATCGCATTTCACACACAAGTGAAGTTAGAATTCAAAATAATGGATTAAAAACAGTTCACGTCAGATGCAAATGGCTAAAATCAGTCCACTGAACTGCAAAACAATTATTGGAAAAAAAAAATAGGGAGGAACAGAATAACGAGTTAATTCTGCTTGTGTGCTTTCATTTCAGAGAGCACTTCGCTCAGACGGGAAGAAAGTCAATCTACGTAGGAGGACAAATCCATGTCCGCTCTTTAAATTTTGTGTGTGTGTGTGTGTGTGTGTGTGTAAGGAAGGTGAGAGTGGGAGTGGGGTGGGGATGCTCGAGTACGTGTGTGTGTGTGTGTGTGTGTGTGTGTGTGTACATATATATACATATATGAGTAAGTTACAAGAGAAGAGGGATCAAGATGGACTGATTGACAGACAGACAGACAGACTTACAGACAGATAGAAACAGGGATACGAGATGCATCGAAAAAGGGAAGATTCCAAGTAATGCCAAGAATCACTCACCCCAAGGGGAGGAGATGGGGAGGGATGGGATGTGGGGTGGGTGGGAGTGGGGGACAAGGTGTGGTGGAAGGTGGGGGAGGGGGGAGGGGCAGGAGGGGAAGGATGGATAGATGAGAAGGCGAAGAGAGAGGAAGAGAAATGGGGGTGGGGGGTGGGGTGGAGGAGGGGAACAAGGTGGGAGGGGCAGTGGGGGCGGGAGGGGGGGTGAAGGGGGTGGGGGGAGAGGCATGGTTGATGCGGAGTGGGCAGAGAAGAAGCATGGACTTCAAGCTCCCGTTGATATGTGAA
>CM031624.1:1420129-1422629 GCA_018398815.1 Conus ventricosus | reverse complement strand
CCGTTACAGTCCTTCGAATGAGACTATAAACCGAGGTTCCGTGTGTGAACGCACGCACAACATCTTGCACACACGTGAAACCCCATCATCAACTTTCGGAAGAGAAGGCCAGTTTGGCCGTTGGTATGGATGACACGTTACACATAGCATGCACCTTCCCCCGAAGTTGGAGTATGGCTGCCTTATGGCGGGATAAAAAAAAACGCGGTCATACACACACAAGTGTCAGAAAAATCAACTCGATGAAGGGGGACACAAGAAAGAAGAAGAAGACCCCATCCACACACTGGCGAGGAAACACCAAACAACCATTTGTCCCGCTTGCACACTGGGCATTGTGGCCTGCGTGCCACCTCACGAGGAGAGGAGCCGCAGACTCAGACTGGTGTTCCTGTTGGGCAAGCCGGTGACCAGCACATGTCCTCCAGGACTGTCCCCTCAATGATGAGAGACGAGTGTGACCTGGCCGGAAGGGTCCGACCTCAAGAGAAAACTCTGGGAGACTCCCAGCGTTCTCCGCCGGACGGCCGAGTTTGCCGCCACCCTTGGAGACCGGCTGTAGCTGCGTACCTGTCGAGCGCTGAAGAATCTATGTAAGGGGGAGATTATGTAGCTCCTAAAGTAACTGGTCTCCACGCTTAGCAACCTTCAGTCTCCTGACCAGCCGCCGTGGCGAAGTGGTTAGCGTTGCGGACTCCCGGCTGGGAGGTCGTGGGTTCGATTCCCATCAGAGTCATGTGGGATTTTTCTGCTCGGACCGGCTTCTACCCAGAGTTGAGTTTGCTACGAGAGGGGGGTGGGGTGGCTCAGTTGGGAAGACTGGGACCACACAGTCGAGTTTCATCCACTTCATGGATGCGTTTCTGAGAGTGTTGCTCAAATTTCCTGACCAACACCACAGGTATCTGTATCTCTCGGGCCTGGTTGACGCCGGGATATATATATATGAAAGGAAGCGTAGAGTACAGCCCTGGCATGTAAGTCTCAGACCGAAATGGAAATCCGTAGCATCATCTTCATCATCCTCATTTTCATCGATCAGCATTAAAAATAAAAAAAATCTTCAGTCGCTGACAAAGGCCCGACGACAGAGTGTGGCAGTGTGGTTGGTGAGGTGGTCCACAATGGTTTTATGGCAGTGTGGTTGGTGAGGTGGTCCACAATGGTTTTCAACGTTCAGGGCTTCCACTGATGGACATTCTGTCAGAGACCGTGGCTTTTTTTTTTTCTTCTTTTCTGACAGTGTTGGTCAGCAAGGGGGCCTGAGGCGGGAGGGGGGGGGGGGGAAGGAAAAGAACGAGAGGATGAACGGGGAGATGGGTGGAGGGGCAGGCTCACGCAGCAATAAGACCCCCCCCCCTCACCCCCCCCCAAAAAAAAAAAATCAGCAACAATTCGATAACAATATAAAACACACACACACACACACACACACACACACACACACACACACGCACACACACGCACGCACGCGCGAGCACACACACCACACACACACACACACACACACACCACACACACACACACACACACACACACACACATACACACACACCACACACACACACACGAGCTCGCGCGCGCCTACAGAGAGAGAGAGAGAGAGAGAGAGAGAGAGAGAGAGAGAGAGAGAGAGAGAGAGAGAGAGAGAGGAGTACAATATGAATACGAATACGAATATGAAATTTATTCGGATTCAAGCCATAGCCCCATACCCAAGGGACGACACGCGAGATAAACAAAATAACAAATATCATGATGAGCCAGAATGAAAAAACTAAACAAAACAAAACCAAAAACCAAAAAAGTCCATACGGACTATGCAAGACTATTAAGAATACACGGCTCGTAACTTTGTTTTGTTTTTGCTTTTTTCCTTCCTTTTTTCTTTTTTTCATTAACGTGTAAGGCAAGATCGATGAGGTAATTTTCAATTCTTGTCTCTGGGAATAGATTTACTCTGAAATTACAGGAGTCTTGGTAATTCTTGGGTTTACAAAAAAAAAAAAAAATAATAATAATTTCTAAAATCATGGAAATGAGGACAGCAAAATCAAGTCAAGTCAAGTCAAGTCAAGAACATTTTATTATCTCCAAAAATAAATTAAGAGTGGCCATAAAAACAACAAATCACAAATCACGAATCACACCCACCCTTGCACCCACCCACCCACTCACACACACACACACACACACACACACACCACACACACACACACACACACACACAGTATATATACAAACAAGCTTTCTGAAACGCATCTTATTAATAGTTCAGTTTTGATTCAGGAGTTTTGATGAAATTGGGAACGAAACTGTTTTTAGTTCTGTTTGTTTTGAATTTTGGAATTTGGAATCTTCGTCCAGAGGGTTAGAACATTGTAGTTTTTTGAAAGAACATGAGAACTGTTGGCAGCAATGTTCACAGCTTTTTGTGTGACTCGACATTCATACAATTTATCTAATTGTTTTGGGGTTTTTTGCCAATAATCTTTCCACA
>CM031624.1:1382629-1415129 GCA_018398815.1 Conus ventricosus | reverse complement strand
TGCGAACCATGATGTATGTTGTGAGATGTTTGTTTGATGTATTAACAATAGTAATGTTAGCACCCAATAAAGCTTAAAATGGGTTTGTAAAAGCATGCCATGCTCTTAAATCTACCCAATATAATTATCATCTGTCAGAACGGTTGTCAAGAACGGAGTACAACAACATTCTCTTTTAGGTGCGTTTCTCTTCTGTTTTTTTTTTTCTAATTTAACTTTTTTTTTATTAACGACCTAACAAAACATATTACAAACCATGATGTATATCGTGAGATACTTATTGATGTATTAACAATGTTAATGTTAGCGCTCAGCAAAGCTTAAAATCGGTTTGAAAATGCATGCCATGCTCATAAGTCTGCTAATGACGAAATATATTGTTAAAACCACTGGGGGAAAAAACGCCAGTCAGATACATTTCCACCCATTTTAACCCCTCCCCGCCCCCCCACACCGCATGGATGTAAAATCCAAAAGGTTGGAGAATACTGACTTTCAAGAATAACGTTAGACAATTTCCATTGGCAGTCGCATATTACTTGTTTATGAAAATCATCTCCATAAACCTATTCACTCTGAGGAAATCAGATCATTTTACATATCACAATTCTCGCAAAGTATTCTAGAATGCCCACATAACAACTCATGCAGACTCCACTACGGGTGGATTATGCAATGTATATACATGTCAAACCAGATATTCCTTGGGTCAGTCAAGAGTATCTTTCCTGAACAAGACCTGTTGGCAGAATGCAAGATGGAGAAGTTACATATTCTTCCACTTAGGGCACCTCCTCCGTAGTACAGGTATCAGGACGTATTCAAGTTCATTCAATGTTTTTGTCTTCGTTGTAATCCTATAAACTTGTTCAGTTTAATGGTAAATTTTATTTTATCTTTAACTCATGAAGGAAATTGTTTATATATATATATATATATATGCTGAAGCAATTAATTCATGACAATATAGCACAGTAGTGACGCCAAGTTTGAAAAAGAAAGGCTAATTCAAACCAGTAGTATATCACTGTAAAATGAAGAATCACTGTCATTGACATTGTCTATTTCCTTCTTCACTCCTTCCTCACTCATTAACCCACTCATTCATATACATTCTCTGTCTATCTCTCTCTCTATTTCTTTCTCTCTTTCTCTCTCTCTCTCTCTCTCTCTCTCTCTCTCTCCCTCTCTCTCTCTCTCTCTCTCTCTCTCTCTCTCTGTCTCTCTCTCTCTCTCTCTCTCTCTCTCTCTCTCAGTCATTTACCAGAAATCTGATCTGTCCATTATGTCAAATACGAAAGAGCATGAAGTTCATTTTGTATTGGTTTGTCCAGTATTGAAATATCTTAGAGAGCAATTCATCCCACCAAAGTAAAACAATAATCCTTGCCTTTTCAGATCAACCCTGTTAATGTCGTCATCGAATGAAAACACTGTTAAACAGTTAGCTATTGATTTATATAAAGCATTCAAGAAGCGAAGGGTGTATATAGCGAAAACAATACCAATCTGAATTTGCGACATGAATCACATTCCAAGCCTTTATGAATAAAACATTTGAGTCTTGAGTCTTCTCTCTCTCTCTCTCTCTCTCTCTCTCTCTCTCTCTCTCTCTCTCTCTCTCTCTCTCTCTCTCCATACAAAGCCGCATCCGGGCTTGTCGCACAGCAGACTTCTGCCTGCAGAAAATATCAATCAATATCAGGTCATCAATGGACCACCAATCGGAGGAGACGCTGCACCGAACACCTAAAACCTCATCTTCTGATAATGTACATCACCGTCTGAATTCAAGTCTGGGGTTTCTGCATCACAAAGACTGGTCATTTCCTAAGATTAGAAATAGTTTTCAATGAGGAAAGAAAGCAGGAGAGAAAGAAAGAAAGAAAGGAAGGAAGAAAGAAAGGAAGAAAAGAAGAAAGAGGAAAAGGAATGAGGGAACCACGATGGAATGAATGAAGACGGAAAAGAGATATAGAATTTAAAGCACAAAAAACGGCAAGGCAGAAAGTAATCAGGAAAGGAAGACAGAGAGATTTGAAGAAAATAGAAAGAGAAGCAGAAAGAAGGAAGAAACAAGAACTGGCAGGAACAAAGGAAGACAGGAAGAAAGAAAGAAAGAATAAGGGTTGGAAAGAAAGGTAGAGAGAAAGACTGACGGAAATGATGATGATGACGATGATGATGATGATGATGATGATGATGATGATGATGATGATGATGACGATAACGACGACGACGAGATTAGGAGATCCAAGTAAACGTTGATCTGCACAATTCTTAGCTTGGGTTATTGAACAGCAGAGCTGACCACTCAAACTGTTCCATATCTTTTGATCTCCCTTGTATCCTTGAATGGATCCTCAAGCATAGGCTCAAAGATTGTCCCCTACATTTAATACTGTTTGCATAATGCTTTTAGTTTTTCAGCAACTTTTTTCCTCTCTGCACTTTCGTTTTGTTCCATTTACTACCCTTCGCTGGCTGCTTTGGGGCTGCTGTTGGATTCTTTTTTGAACCCTTGGTGGTGAGAACACCACAGAATTATGGACTGTGGTGTGTCTCTATTTGACACCAAGAGCACAAACACAATAAGCCGTGTCTCCCTGATGAGTCTGATCCAGCTGACGAAAGGCCTCGAAGCAGGCAATACAAATAGATCTGCCTTCGGGAGAGATTGCGATGGTTTCCTCAGGCAGCTAGTGAAGGGCTTCTCATATTTATATTCCACCCATTTTCTTCATCTTCATTTTCTTTTTTTAAAGTTCAAATCTTTGCCAAGTCATTACTATAATGACTGAAGAATTGTTAGCCTGCTCTTGTTTTCCCCCACTACTTAATTGTTCAGCATTATATATATATTGATGTTGTACTACTGGGAGTACGTTTATATGCTTTGCATCTTGTTTTTCTTCTTCATTCTTTCGATTTCCCATACAGGGTGTATGCTATGTGTAACGTGTCATCCATACCAACGGCCAAACTGGCCTTCTCTTCCGAAAATTGATGAGATTTTATGTGTGTGCAAGATATAACGTGTGCGTTCACACAATGAATCTTGCCTTCCAGTCTCAGTCGAAAGACTTTTAGAAAAGAAAGGTAAGGAGAACGAAAAGCTGAAGAAAGAAAGAACGGAAGATACATAGAAAGGCAGAAAGAAAGAAAGATAGAAAGACAGGAAGAAAGGTACAAAAAAAGAAAGAAAAACAGAAACCAACCAACCAAACAAGCAAGCAAACAAAGGCGGGAGTAAAATGATAGAAAGAAAAAAAGAAAGACACAAATAAAGAGAGGTAGAAAGAAAGAGGAAGTCATTTGCAAAACAAACAAACAAAACAAAAACAAAAACAAAAAAAGCAGACGAAAAGACAAACAGAAAAAATGGCAGATAGAAACTTACAAAGGCAGAGAGAGAGAGAGAGAGAGAGAGAGAGAGAGAGAGAGAGAGAGAGAGAAAGAAAATCTGAAAGACAGATCAAAAGAACGGGAGAAAGAAAGCCAAAAAGAAAAGGCGGAAAGAAAGAAAGGCAAAGGAAAAAGGCAGCCGGGTGAAAAAAATAAAAGCAGACAGAACGAAAAATAAAGGCAGACGGAACGAAAAATAAAGGCAGACGGAACGAAAATAAAGGCAGACGGAACGAAAAATAAAGGCAGACAGAACGAAAAATAAAGGCAGGCGGAACGAAAAATAAAGGCAGACAGAACGAAAAATAAAGGCAGACAGAACGAAAAATAAAGGCAGCGGAACGAAATAAAGGCAGACAGAACGAAAAATAAAGGCAGACGGAACGAAAAATAAAGGCAGGCGGAACGAAAAATATAGGCAGACAGAACGAAAAATAAGGCAAAGACAGACCGAAGTAAAGCAGGCGGAACGAAAAATATAGGAAGACAGACGAAAAATATATGGCAGTGAAAAGAAAAAAAGGAAAGAAGAAACGGCAAAAATGAAAGAAAGAGAAAGCAGAAAGAATGTAGAAAGAAAATAAATGTAGAAAAAGGCAGAAAGGACAGAAATGCCCCTTTCCCATAACCGGGCCAGAATGAAAGAACGAAAGAGAAACACACAAAGGCAGACGGAAAAGAAAGAAAAAAAAAAATGAAATGAGGCAGAAGGAAAGAAAAGGAGAAGGACAAAAAAGCAAAAACTGACAAATAAAAGAAGGCAAGAGAAAGAAAAGAAGGCAGAAAGAAAAGAGGTAGAAGACGAAACAATGTCTCAAACAAATGTCAGAATGAAAGAAAGGAGGAAAGAAAGAAAGAAGGAAAGAAAAGTTAAAACAAGAGATAGGAAAGAAAGAAAAGAAAAAGGCAGACCAAAAACCAAAAAAAAAATGAGTAAAAAGAAGGGAAAAAGAAAGAAGGAAGAAAGAAGACAGAACAAAGAAAGGCAAAAAAAAAAGGAACAAAAAAGGACAGAAAGAAAGGGGAAACAAAAGTAGAAATAAAAAAAAGCAGATAGAAAGAAAACGCAGAAAGAAGCATAAAAGAAAGGAAGGCAGAAAGAAGGCATAAAGAAAGGGAAGCCAGAAAGAAGGCATAAAGAAAGGAAGGCAGACATAAGGGCAAACAAAACCCAGATAAAAAGACAGAAAGAAAGAAAGGAAGGAAATGTTGAAAGAAAGATTGACAGAAAAAAGGCACACACACACACACACCACACACTCACAAACACACACACACACACAAAAAAAGGTAGAGATTATTTAAAGAAAGGACCACACAAAAAAATGGCATGAAAAACAAAAAAATCAAAAGACCAGGAAAGGCAAAAAAACAAAATTGCAACTGACAGACAGACAGACAAGAAGGCGGACAGGAAGACAGACCACAGGAGTGGGAAGACAGAAAATAGGAAAGTCAGGGAAGAAAAAAAGTAATTAAAAAAAAACCCAGAAAATAGGGTAGAAAGAAGGGAGGTCGTAGGGGAAAAAGTGAAAGAAAGAAAGGAAGGAAGACAGAAAGAAAGAAAGGAAAAAAAGAAAGGAAGAAAGAAAGAAGAAATGAGGGAAAAGCCACATGGAGAGAGAGAAAGAAAAAAAAACATAAAAAAGGCCAATAAATAAAGACAGACAGAAAGAAAGAAGGACAAGAGGATAAGAAGAAAAAAAAAAAGGCGGAAAAAATTTGAAATGAAGAAGGGGAAAAAAAAGGTCGAAAGAAAAGAAGAAAAAAAAGCAGAAAGAAGAAACTCAGAAAGAACGCATGAAAGAGACGGGAGGAAGGCAGGAAGGCAACATCAAAGGCAGAGGAAGACAGAGGTAAAGGAAAAAAACAAAGCGGAAGAAAGAAAAGAAAAAAACAAAGAAAGAAAGAAAAGATAAAAGAAAGAAAAGGTAGAAAAAAAAGGGGCAGAACGAAAACAAAGAGGGAAAAGAAATGTCACGTGCGAGTACACCTGACAGGGGGTTCATAAACAGGTAATGTGCAGTGCAGAAACGGAGCGAACACTCCAATCCCTCACACCACCAGACACTAGAGAAAGAAGTAGTTTCAACAATATTTTTCTTCACATTACAACATTCACTACCACTGCACTCCAGATGGGGTTATGGTGTATAACAAAGAGAGGAAAAACAGCGCCGAGAGAGGAAAAGAAAGAAAGAAAAAAACACAATGGGGCTAGAAGAGAAAAAAGCACTATTCAGAACTTAACTGATTAGGGGACAAAGTAAATTAAAATAGACCCAAAAACCCGCAATAGAGATGGGGTCCGATTACCTCCCAACCTAAACCCACTAAACCGCTACAAAGACCATTAAGCATAACAGAAGAAAGGACAAGTGTCGAAACTATAATACATCAAACAGGACCTAGTCAGGGTTTACAAACAATAGAAAGAAAAACGAATCAGTGACCGGCTTCAGGACCACACACACCACACGCCAAAACAACACCCACACCACAACACGGACTCATCTTATCCTGTGCCGAGGAGGTTCACCGTGGGAGGTGGTTCCTTAGAGGGCGAAGCAGCAGTGGGTGGTCTTCCAGTCCGGGCGGAAGATGCTCAGTGAAGGGTGAAGCACACCTTCAACAGTCTCAGTGCAGGCAGTGGTTGGTCTTTCCAGTCCGAGGTGAAGGTGTCCCAGTGACAGGGTGAGGACACCTTCAACTGTACTAGTGCAGCGATGTGCCTGGATACCGGATGGCGTCTGCCAGGTCCGGGATGCTGTCCTTCAGCCAGTCATGACCGGAGATGCCGGGAAACAAATGGCAATTTTTTCCCGCCCTACGGCGGAGATCAGTCTCCAGGAAGAGAAGTCATCTCTTTAGTCTATGTCAATGTGTGGCAACTAGTGGGTTCGGCAGTGAGTGCGTCAGTGGATGGGGTCTCACAGTGCCGTAAAAGCGTCAACTATGTCACTGTCACTTTAAAAAGGGTAAATATACTATAATAATTCTTTCACTTTTTCCTTTGCTTTTAACCTGTATCATGCATTCTTGCATTCCTGTACCTATGGAATGCCCGTACTAAGGATAACTTCCTTAGTCAAAAATCTCAATAAATAAAAAACCAACTAAATCCATCCATACGTCTGTCACACAAACATATTAATAGGACAAGGACACAAGAACGAAACCACATGCGGGGGGCGATACGGCCGGAATTCCACATCCGTGGTTTTAAGTGTCAAGCCGTTGAACGCTCATGCATTCCAGATCGTCTCGTACCTACGAAAACAAGGAAATCAAAAGTAAACACTTACGATATCCTTCGGCCACTCCCTTATTTAATCAATACAAGCAATGACTCGACCTGTATTCTCAGAAAACAACAAATACACGCTTCTGTTGACTAAAATGGTAGTTTAGAGCTTTCAAACTTAGTCCAAAGTAACCGAATAACTAGCCACTAAGGACCGAACGCAATTAAAGAAAATGCGTTCCTACAAATTCCACCAGTATAATGCATATCTCGATACCACTTCCAAACAGGCACGCCCTCTTTGGAGCCGTTACACACAAAAATAAAAGGTGATGTCAGCCAACAGCATGTTAAGGCAGAAGAAAAAACGCATTCTTTGAGAGGTTAGAAAACCAAAAATAAACAAGGACACTGTCTAAGAAAGACAATTAGATACCAATCGAGAAATGGCGGAGGTGGACGAGGTTAAGAAGAACGGTTCCGCTCCCAATCCGATGAGGATGGCAGCCGAAAAACCGTGACGGTCCCAATGAAGTGGACTCAGGTCTGGGATGACCTAAGGTGTTCTTCCAGCTGGCGGATAGGGATCCAGGCGTTACAAGCGGAATTCTTTCCTTCCACCGAAGGGTGAAGACAGTTCCACGCAACCCAGTCGAAAGTGGATTCAAACAGGGAAGGCTCCAGATGGCAGTGAGATAGAGATTCTCCGACTCCAAAGTTCGTTCATAAGCGAGTGCCACCCCATGCCTAAACAAGAATGGGCAACCAGTAACAAAAAGCTCAGCTGGTCACATGACATCAGCTGATGACCACGTTGGAAAACGATAATTGAACAGAAAAAAGAAAGCTTTGAAAAAAAAATAAAGAAGGAATATTGGAGGATGGGAGGCAAAATGAACGGACGTTAGCGCGCCCCGGATGCACAAATTGCCAATGGTCACCACCCGGCCATGTAGTGAAGATGTACTGGCAACACTCCACTTTTATATCAGGTTGGGGAAGAAAATGAATTATCTTCAAACAAAGTATTTACGTCCGTGGTCAATAAAGACAGGAGAAAAGAAAGAAAGAAAGAGAAAAGAAAAGAAAGAAAAGAAAGGCCAAGAAAAAATGACATAAACAAAAAAAGAAAGGCAGAAAAAAATGGAATGAAAGAAATAAAAAGGAGAGACGGAAATAAATAAAGACAACTGAAAGAAGGAAAAAGCGGAGAGAAAGGACAGTAGAAAGACAGAAAGAAAGGCGAAATGGAATAAAAGAAAAAAAAAAACAGAATCCGAAGGAATCCAGAATGAAAGGGCACCAAAGGACGAAAGGCAGAAAGAAAGAAAGAAAGAAAGGAGAAAAAAAGGAAAAGAAAAGTAGAAGGGAGAAAGGCATAGAGAAAACAAGGCAGAACGAAAGAAAGAAAGAAAAAAGAAAGGCAGAAAAACTTTGGAAAGAAAGTAATTTTTTAAAAAAAAAGGAGAGACGGAAATTAGAAAAAGGACCAATGATAGAAGTAAGCGGAAAGAATGAAATTGAAAGAAGGAAAAAAGCCGAAATGAATAAGAACCAGAACAGAACAAAGATTGGAGAATCCAGAATGGAAAGGAAGAAAGAAAGAGAGACAAAATTAGGCAGAAAGAAAAGAGAGACAAAAATTAAGAAGCAAGAAAAGAAGAAAGAAAAAATAAGGAAAAAGAAAAGTAGAAAGAGAGAAAAGCATGAGAGGGAAAAAAAAAAGGCAGAACGAAAGAAAGGTAATCCAGAATGAATGGCAGAAAGAAAGACAGACAGAAAATTAAGGCAGAAAGAAGGAAAAGGGGGAAAAAAGAAGAAAGAAAGAAAGGAAAAGCGAAAAAAGAAAGAAAGAAGAAAGGTCATATAGATGAAAAAAAAAAACCAGAAAGAAAAGAAAGGAATCCAGAAAAAACAGGTTAGAAAGAAAGACAGACAGAATTAAGGTAGACAGAAAGCAAAGGAGGATTTTTTAAAATTAAAAAAAAGTAAGAAAGAAAGAAAGGCCTAGAGAAGAAAAAAAGCCGAGGGAAGAAAGAAAGGTATCCAGAATGAAGGGTTAGAAAGAAAGACCGTCAGAAATTAAGGTAGAAAGAAAGAAAGGAGATTTTTTTTTTAAGTAGATAGAAAAGAAAGAAAAGAAAGGCCTAGAGAAAAAAAAGACAGAAGAATGAAAGAAAGCGGGGAAAAAAAAATAAAGAGAAAGAGAAGTAGAAGAAGAAAGAAGGCTGGAGACAAGATAAAGGCGAACGAAAAAGAATGGTTTCTAGCAATGAAAAAGGTAAGAAAGGAAGAAAGGCAGATGTTAGGCAGAAAGAGAAAAGACAGGGAAAAAAAAGTATTAAAGAGGAAGGCATAGAGAGGAAAAAAAAGGCAGCAGAAGAAAAGAATGGTATACAGAATGAAGGACAGAGAAAGAAAGGGGAAAAAAAGAAAAGTAGAAAGAATGAAAAGAAAGAAGAAAGCCTAGAGAAAAGAAATGAGGCAGAACAGAACGACGAGAAGATATCCCAGAGGAAAGGTAGAAAAGGCAGAAATTAAGCAGAAAGAAAGAAAGGGGAAAAAAAAATAGAATGAAAGAAAGAATAGAGAAAAAGGACAGAACGATAGACAGGGGGAAAGAAAAAAAGAAAAGAAGAAAGAAAAGAAGAAAGAAAGAAAGGCCTAGAGAAAAAAAATGCAGAATGAAGAAAGCGGGGAAAGAAAGAAGAAAGAAAAGTAGAAAGAAAGAAAGAAAGAAAGAAAGAAGAAAAGAGAAAAGAAAAAAAGGATAGAAAGAAGAATAAGAAAAGAAAGAAAGAAGAAAGAAAGAAAAAGAAAAGAAAAGAAAGAAGAAAAAGATATGAATGATAGGCTAGAGAAACGAAAGAAGGCAGAAGGAGAGGAAAGATATCCAGAATGAAAGGTAGAAAAATAAAAGGCAGAAATTAAGGCAGAAAGAAAAGAAAAGGGAAAAAACAATAGAAAGAAGAAAGAAAGACATAGAGAAAAAAGACAGAAGATAGACAAGGGGGAAAAGAGAAAAAGAAAGAAAGTAAAGAAAGAAAGAAAAGGAAAAGGAAAGAATAAGAAAAAAATGAAAGAAGAAAGGCCTGCGAAAAGAAAAGAAGGCAGAACGATGGAGAAAAGATATAGAAAATGAAAGGTAGAAAGGCAGAAATTAAGGCAGAAAGAAAGAATGGGAAAAAAAATAGAAAGAAAGAAAAGACATAGAGAAAAAAAGACAGAACGACAGACAAGGTGGAAAAAAAGAAAAGGAAAAGAAAGAAAAAGTAGAAGAAAGAAAGAAAGAAAGAAAGGCCTAGAGAAAAAAAATGGCAGAAACAAAAGAAAGGAATCCAGAAATGAAAGTAGAAAGAAAGAAGCTAGAATATTTAAGGCAGAAAGAAAACTCAACAGCCCGGAAAAAAAGAAAAGAAGAGAAAAGAAAATTAAAAGAAAGAAAGAAAGAAAGGCCCTAGGGGATCTAGAATAGCCCAATTAAACCCAGAGGTCATTTGAGGTCAGGCCCATCTTGGCCACGGTTGTGACATCTAACCGGTTTGGGGCGGGGGTGAGGGGAGGGGGGAAGGAATAAGAAGTGTTAAGGTTGAGGGAAGATGGGGTAAGCGGTGACGTTAATTTGAGGTATTACGACGGATCAATTTTGCGGCTTCACAGATCAAAATTACCCTCACAGTTTTCATGGACATTCTGGACAACCTGACAAGATACGGACTCAATGGCCTCGCTGTAATCCCCCACCCCCCTCCCCACCACTATCTTAGCCTGGCCAACCGCCATCCCATCCCCCCACCCCCACCCGTTTCCCTTCCCCCCCCCCCCCCCTTCATAAGTCTTAGCTGTTCTCTGCAAAAACAAACGACTTAGTACACCTCTTTCATTCCGTAGCATCCCTGTGCACCTCTCACGTCCACTAGGGGACTCTCTAGTTTTCCGTAATGTTTGCGCCAGTGGTGGGTGGGACTTGGAAGTCCCCTGCATACTGTTGAGTGTTCTCCAGGACACCCATCAATAACGTTTCTGACACACCACCTATGAATGACAGTTATGGATGTGTGTGCGTTTACGGTGAGGAGAGAGAGAGAGAGAGGGAGAGGAGACGACCTCCCCCTCGAGAGATGAGATGAGAGAGTACGAGAGAGAGGAGATGGAGAGAGAGAGAGAGAGAGAAGAGAGAGAGAGAGAGAGAGAGAGAGAGAGATGGACTGACGGACGGACGGACAGATGAACAGATAGGCAAGCAGGCAAGCTGGCCGACTGACAGACGGAGAGAGAGTCAGTCTCTTCTCTCTCTCTCTCTCTCTCTCTCTCTCTCTCTCTCTTCTCTCTCTCTCTCCTCTCTCCTCTCACTCTCTCCCTCTCTCACAACACACAACTCACACACACACACACACCACCACCCCACACACCCACCCCCCCCCAGACAGAGAGACAGACCCCCAAAGGGGAGAGACAGGAACAGACAATAGAAAGAGAGACGACCGAACAGACAGGACCAGACAGACATGTAGACAGACAGAAGAGTCAGAGACAGACAGACAGACAGTAGCACAATGCAGCGTATTGTGATTTGTAAGAAACAGAACGTTACAAAGATGGCAGGGACCTGAGAGTGAGAGGTGACACATATAGCGTCCACCGACACCATTACAAGCTGATCCCAGAATAGCGTCCACGACCCTTACAGCTGATCTCCTCAGAATGCGTCCACCGACCCTTACAGTGATCTCAGAATAGCGTCCACCGACCCTTACAGCTCATTCTCAGAAGAGCGTTTTTCCCAGACCCCTTAAGCTGATTCTCAGGAATAGCGTTCACCGACCCTTACAGCTGATCCTCAGAATAGCGTCCACGCCTTACAGCTTCATTCTCGCAATAGCGTCCCCGACCCTTACATCTGATTACGAATAGCGGTCCCCCGACCTACAGATGATTCTCAGAATGGCGTCACCGACCCTTACAAGCTGATCCTCCAGAATGGCGTCCACCGACAGCTGATTCTCAGAATGGCGTCCACGACCAGTGATTCTCAGAATAGGCGTCCACGCAAATACAGCTGATTCTCAGAATAGCGTCACCGACCCCAACGCTGATCCTCTAAAATAGCGTCCATTGACCCTTTACAGCGGTCCTCAGAATAGTGTTTCACCGACCCTGTCTCGGACCAAAAATAAACACAACAATTTCGTGGTCATCGCACCGCCAGTCGGACATAAGCTCTAACTCAAATATTTGGGCATCAGGCAGACGGGCCCCATGTGTTCGGATCCAGCCAATTAAGCATTAGGGGTGAGGTTCCACGGGAGATGGTCTGTCTAGCCAGAGGGATAAGAGCTGACCGGACGCTCGATGTCTGGTCAAACGTGTCTCGACGCCGGATCAGACTCATCCGGCCAATCTGAGCACAGCGAGAGGCTAATCTAATCTTCCACGTAGACAGTCGGAGTGCTGGACGACAGGTCTCGATAGGTCTGGTAGAGTCTCGGTGCCTACCCAGACTCATACAGCCATTTACGTGACCAGTGCCCACACGTTAAGCCACACGGCGCCAGTTAAGTAGGAAAGGGGGGAAGGTAGTGTTGGTGGCGGGGTTTGAAATCAAGTAATCAATTAAATGCAATTGACCACCACAGAGAGTAAGGCGTTGTAGGCGTGACTGTCATGATTTGAATATCCAATGGAATTAGAGGGAGATAACTTGGGTACGAGGTGGTAAAAATACTGACATGGTACTGGCCCTTGGACACGGAGTTAGGTGATAAAGTAATGCATGAGTGAGAGAATGGGGAGAACGAACAGGGAGAGAGAGAGAGAGGGTTCTGAGTGGAAGCTCTGCAGGAGAGAGGGGCAGAGAGAGAGAGATGAGGGGAGGAGAAAGGGAGAACCAAGTTGAGACTTTAGCACGAGATAGTCTGCAGAGGAAGGACTAAAGATAGATGTGGAGAGAGAGAGAGAGTTGCTAACTAATGAAAAGAAAAGAAAAAAAAAAAGAAAAGAAAAGCGTCCATGTCCATTTAATAGAGCAGACTAGGAGAGAGAGAGTGCAATGCGTTAATGCAGGGAGAAAGAAAGGGAACAGATCGATGTTGATAGTCACTGTTCCATCTAAACCGGGGTTCGACCTCATACTTGGCCAGCGCCACTTTCATCGGCAGTCCAACCTGACCAACGCCAGCGGTCTGACCTGACCAGTGCTAGCAGTCCAGCCTGACCGGTGCCAGCAGTCTGACCTGACCAATGCCAGCAGTTGTGTCGTGTTGTGAAAGTGACAGTGAAAAAGAAAGAAAAAAGAAAAGAAAAGACAGTGATTCGTGAATAGTTAAGATCACCTGGCCAGGTAAAGTAGAATCTTTTTTATACCCGGGTTAGTTAATGATGTTTTAGATAAATGATTTTGTGAAGTTCAGGAAAGAGAGAATGTTTTATTTGGTTTGATTCCATATGCATTGATGTTTTCGTTCTATGATCATGTGTTAGTAAAGTTATAGACTTTACTAGTGGTTTGATGTGACGAATGCATGATATATGAATGAGATCGTAAGCAAGCTGTGTGAGTGTGTTTGGGCTGTGCGCTCTAGTCCTCCTCCATCGACATCACCCGAGGTTGACAATTTATGGCGAGCCTGCCAGGATATTCTGGCCCATTTATTATAAATTGTTCAACTTCTCAGAGAGGAAGCTGGTGTGGGATTCAAGTATTGTAATCCTAAGACAAGGTGTTGTCTTACTGTATGTTCCCAAGATAGTTAAATACTAGGCTTGGCATTGCTTCCAAGATAGTTAATACTAGGCTTGGCCATTTCGCCCCAGAGTACTTATTTCGCACAGATTTCCTATAATTCGCTCTCATAGTTGGGTCAGGCGCTGGGCGTCTTGTAAAAACTAATTACGTTGTCCCAAGCTAATATTATCATTCATAGGATTGTGCTATTACGTCACTCGTGTCGGTAACCACCAGTTTTGGCTGTCGTAGTAATAAAATTTTGTTCAAAAAAAAAAAAAGAAGAAGATATAATGGCGGATGAAAAGAACACCCCTATTGAAAAACTGTGAGCGTTCGCTCGTGATTTAGGCTATTCGGGGGAGAGAGTTGCGAGCATTCGTTGAAACCCAACAAAAGATGGAAAGGGAATGAGCGGAGCGAAAAAAGAAAGACGACGTATCGCAGGAGAAATAGCAGAGCAGGAAACAGAAAGGATAAGGATTCAGGCTAATGCGACGCAGGAAACAGAAGGATTAACGCAGGAACAGAAAGATTAAGGTTCAGGCAGAGTTAGAGAGAGTGTGAAAATACAAAGGGAGACCACGAGGATGGGAGTTCAGTTTCCAGTGACTCTGTGCGCAGTTACGCCCCCGACCAAAGTTGCCAAAGTTCTCTGAAGGAACAGATTCGATTGATGCATACATCTAGTCGTTTCGAAACGTTTGCGACCAGTCAGGGTTGGCCTTCAGAAGAGTGGGCAGTCATTTTGTCAGCGCTATTGACGGGTAAGGCATTACAGATTTTCACTGCGTTAACGGCAGAACAACAATCTGATTTTGGTGCTGGTGAAGAGTCTTTGTGAAGGGATTTTGACCTCACAGGGAAGGATTCAGAAAAAAATTTCGTTCAGCTAGATTGCAAGAGTGAAACGTACACTCAGTTTGGTGCACGTTTAGATCATATTTTGAGAAATGGTTAGAGTTGAGTGGTACGAAGAAGGAGTTCGCTGAATTGAAAGAGCTGGTTTTTGAAGAACAGATTTTGTCAGGTTGCGGCCTGAGTTAACCATACTTTAAAAGGGAGAGCCAGAGACAGCAGGGGAGTTGTTGAAGTTCGCGAGGGTGTATAGAGAGGCACGTTTGGGCACTAAGGTGCAGGAGAGAACAGGTGCTGGCACAGGTGAGAAGAGTGCAAGGAGATAGGGGAGTTTTTGCACAGTCTGCAAACCAGTGGTGGGGCAGAAAGGAGGACAAAGGGACATAGGTGTTTCATTTGTCCAAGAAGGGACTGTCAAGGAGCGGAAAACCTCTCAAAAGGCATTAGACGCTTGGGAGACAAAGGGAATTGTATGTGGTTATACAAATAGGTAATTGACCAATTAACCAGGGTACGTTACCCACCGCACAGGGCCCGAAGTGGTCAGAGGGACAAACAACCCCTAGGAGAGAGTTCGGACCTGCCCAGTGGCGAAAGGGAAGGAAGTTTGTATCCACTACGACCTCGGGGCCCCAAGTGAGTGCTAAATGCTCGGTCAGCTGAGGTTCTTGTGTAAACAGTCAGTGAAGAGCAGGGGCCTTGGATTTGTCAGATGGTATTGCGTGGGTCACTGTGTTGGTTCTATTGTCAGGCTGGCTGAATGCGTGTGGAGGTTGTAGTAACCCTCCTTAAGATAATTACTGTGTTAATGACCACGAAGTCGGTGGGAATTTTTCGATGTCATCTGGGGCTAAGAGTGTGTTTGCTAATCTATTAGGTAGGGTGTGTGTAAATGCTGATGTGTGTGGAATGTCACGAGTGGAGAATTCAGGTACTTGTGAACTAGGGGCTTGAGAAGCAGCGTGGACAAAGGCATGGCCTGAGGGGAATCCTTGTTTCCTCCCTATATAAACTGAGGGAGAACAACACCAGGAGAGAGAGAGAGAAGGCAGAGAAGCGAGAGAGAGAGGAGAGGAGTGAGCAGGACAGAGAAAGGGTCGAGAGAAACGTGGTCTGGGAGATAGAAGAGACAGCAAGGTCTTAGAGTTGAAGACAGTGGAAGAGAAGGAAACTAAGTTTGAAGCCCAGAGGTGGGTGAAGACAGACAAACTGAATTTGAACCCAGAGGTGGGTGAAGAAGACGAAGAAAAAGAGTTCGACGTCGAGATCCCAGAGACGACCACGAAGACCCAGTCTGAAGCCTGGAGCAGTCAACCAGGGCTTTCACCATCAAGCAGTGCGGAAGAAGACGTGGAAGAGACTTTTTCAGAACTGTGGTGTGGTGTGAAAGCGTGGTTGTGTGTGTGAAAACCTGGCCAGGTAAGAAGTCATTCATTATAACCCGGGATTAGGAAGTATTGAACTTTTAATGTGTTGATTTATTCATTGTGTGTGATTGATTGTTCATGATTAATTATAAGTAGCATAGAATTGTATTTCTTGTTCTCAGTCGTGTTAGGAAAAGAAACGAATGCGGGACATCCCATTCCCAGAGAGAGGTGAATGTTTGGTGGGTGCATGAGTGTGCATATGCGTGTATGAGTGCAAAGATACCTTGGTGTGTTAAGCCTAAACTAATAATACATCAACTTAGTGCACTTAAGCAATACCATCACGATTTCCCGTCCTGGACAAAGTGGCGAGCCTGCCAGGATTGCATGGCCCAAATTAGTTTCAGGAGGGAAACAAAGTGGTACTAGAGTAGTATGGGGCGAAGGTCATAAAGGCAATTATAAATTAGCTTTTCTAATTTATTCCTTTAGTTCTTTGAGTGTTGAGCATTGACTTTGTGTTAGGGTGGTTGTATTAACCAAAGGTCGGTCAGAAGAAACGAAGAACGAGGTTTAGTCTTAACTCTCACAGAAGCTGTGGTTTAAAGATTAAGGCTCCTTTGTGTTAGGAACACTACCATTGGTTGGTGTACTCGTACGTTTAGAGAGTAAACTGTGTACTGATTTTCACGGGTTTATAAGCGTACTGTTTTAGTGGTGCTAAAACATATAAGAAAAGAAAATGGCTGAAGGGAAAGTTTTACTCCCATTGCGGAAACTGATTAGTTTAGGGAGAGAAAGCTGGGATATACAGGAGATGAACATGCGTAGATTCATTGAAACTCAGCAGAAGACTGAGAGAGATGAAAGGGCTGAAAGGAGGAAATTTGAAAAGGAACGTATAGAGGCAGAGACTGCTGCATCAAAGGCTAAAGCAGACGCAGAGTGTATAGCTGCCAGAGCAAGAGCAGAGGCAGAGAGGTGCAGCTGCCAGGGCAAGAGCAGAGGCAGAGAGTGCAGCTGCCAGAAGCAAGAGCAGATGCAGAGAGTGCAGCTGCCAGAGCAAGAGCAGATGCAGAGAGGTGCAGCGAGGGCAAGAGCAGAAGCGGAATCAGAGATTCTAGCCAAACAAATTGAGTTGGAAAGATAAAGTCTGAAAATCGCGTGAAATAGACACCAGTTCTGAGTCAGTAGGCCGCAGACAAAGTTGCGCACCTAGACTTAAACTCCCACTGTTCAGAGAAGAAACTGATTCAATCGACGCCTATATCAGTCGGTTTGAATCGGTTGCCGAGCACGAGGGCTGGCCCGAAGATAACTGGGCAATAAACCTGTCTGCCTTGTTGACAGGTCGTGCGTTACAAAACAGTATCCACCCTACCCAAAGGTGATCAGAGAGATTTTCACAAGGTGAAACAGGCGGTGCTAAGGCATATGATTTGACTGAAGAAGGTTTTAGGCGTAAGTTTCGCAAGGCGAGAATCGAACAGGGTGAGACATACACTCAGTTCGGGTTAGATTGGACCACTATTTCAACAAATGGGAAAGAACTTAGTGGAGTAGACAGTGATTTGAAGGCCTCAAGACACTGGTGATAAAGGAACAGATACTTGATGGTTGTGGGAGGGGCCCCTACCATCCACATAAGGAAAAAGGTGCAACCACAATAGCTGAGGTACTTGAGACAGCTGAGACATACCGGGAAGCGAGGCGTGATTTGCCAGAACAAGAGGAAAGCCTGGAAGCATATTCAGAGGACAGCAGGCCAGCACATGACTCGCGCAGTGAGTCAGCAGTACACACCCGTAGGCCCACAGCGTCACGTGAGCAAACAAGGGTTGGAAAACCAATAGCCACGTGGCTAGGAATGAGGGCGTACTGTTTTCTGTGCAATAAGACAGGGCACTTGGCTAGGGATTGTATATTTAAGTCACAGAAAGCTGCAGCAATGAGGATCAGGCCAAGAGAGAGGCAGATAGAAAAAGAATGAACAAGATGACAGTGTTATTTTGTCTGGATTGTGCTGTGTGTTCACCGATTCAGGCGATAACATGGATGTACACAAAGGCAGAGTAGGGGACAATGTGGTTAATGTCATTAGAGACTCTGGGTTGCACTGGTGTTATGGTGAAGGAGTCCTGGTTAAGAAGGGACAATTCACAGGAAAAAAACAGAGGTGTAGACAATAGATGGAACAGTAGCAGAATTCAAAACGGCACTGGTGTTCATTGATACACCATTCTATAGTGGAGTCGTACAGGCTTTGGCTGTTCCAAAGCCACCGTATGATTTGGTGATTGGGAATGTTTCAGGAGCACGTGGGTACGAAAACCCAAACCCTGACTTCACAGTTGAATCAGGGAAAAGGAATCACGGTGAGGAAAAGCGTGTCCAGTGAGACCTACCGCACTCACTTTGGGGCAGAACAAAAGGGCGACTACTCGCTCAGTAAACTGTTTAGTTTTGCTCACAGAGGGCAGGAGAAAGGTGTGAAGGAGGGTACAATCGGGTTCGAGTTAGAGAACGGCATATTGTACCGAACTTTTACTCATTCGCGTTCGGGGAAGATGAAAAGACAGATCGTTGTGCCTACAAACCGCAGAGCGGCGGTGATGTCCGAAAAAACATGTGACGTCAGCCTCGGGCCATCTCGGTAAGAAGGCCTCACAAAAGGCAGTGACGCGAGAGTACTACTGGCCCGGTATCCTTGGTGATGTCAGGCGTTTCTGTACACAATGCAGCACATCCCGCGGGGTAGGCAAGGTGTGTGTGCTCAGAAAGGGGGATCAGATGGTCTTACCAAAAAGTTGGCCAAAATAAAATGGTCGGTCGGGGAAGTCAGGTAGTGGGTGCGTGTGTCTTTTGCAGTGTCGCGTATGCGTGACGTGGCTGGTTGCGGGCCACGTGTATGAAGAGAAGGGGAGAGAAATTTCCGTAGAAACATAATGGTTATATGGCCACACGACTTTGAGCTGGTGGAGATTTCAGATTTTGTTTAATATTGCTTTGATAGTGTGTATGTATTGATTTTTCTCTATAATTTTTGTTGCAAGACAAATCTTGCGTGCGTTCTCTGGTTTTAAGTAGGCTTATGAGAGGCCCGATATTAGCACTGGTTTAATGGGAAAATTATGAGTTTCATCTCCTTGAATGTAAAGTTTTAGCAATGCAGGGCATTGTCTTCGAGTGGGGGGGAAATTGTCAAGGAGCGTGAAACCTCTCAAAAGGCATTAGACGCTTGGAGACAAAGGGACATTGTATGTGGTATACAAATAGGTAATTGACCAATTAACCAGGGTCGTTACCCACCGCACACGGCCGAAGTGGTCAGATGACAAACAACACCTAGGAGAGAGTTGGGGACCTGCCCAGTGGCGAAAGGGGAAGGGTTGTAACCACTACGACCTCGGGGCCCCAAGTGAGTGCTAAATGCTCGGTCAGCTGAGGTTCTTGTGTAAACAGTCAGTGAAGAGCAGGGGGCCTTGGATTTGTTCAGATGGTATTGCCGTGGGTCACTGTGCTGGTTCTATTGTCAGGCTGGCTGAATGCGTGTGGAGGTTGTAGTAAACCCTCCTTAAGATAATTCTGTGTTAAACTGACCACCGAGTCGGTGGGAAATTTTTCGATGTCCATCTGGGGCTAAGAGTGTGTTTGCTAATCAATTAGGTAGGGGTGTGTGTAAATGCTGATGTGTGTGGAATGTCACGAGTGGAGAATTCAGGGTACTTGTGAACTAGGGGCTTGAGAAGCAGCGTGGACAAAGGCATGGCTGAAGGGGAATCCTTTGTTTCCCTCCCTATATAAACTGAGGGAGAACAACGTGTCGGGAGAACAACACCAGGAGAGAGAGAGAGAAGGCAGAGAAGAGAGAGAGAGAGGAGAGGATGTGAGCAGGACAGAGAAAAGGGTCGAGAGAAACGTGGTCTGGGAGATAGAGAGACAGAAAGGTCTTAGAGTTGAAGACAAGCTGGAAGAGAAGGAAACTAAGTTTGAAGCCAGAGGTGGGTGAGACAGACAAACTGAATTTGAACCCAGAGGTGGGTGAAGAAGACGAGAAGAAGAGTTCGACGTCGAGATCCCAGAGACGACCACGAAGACCCGTCCTGAAGCCTGGAGCCAGTCAAACCAAGGGCATCACCATCAACCCGTGCGGAAGAAGACGTGAAGAGACTTTTCAAAAACTGTGGTGTGGGTGTGAAAGCGTGGTTGTGTGTGTGAAAACCTGGCCAGGTAAGAAGTCATTTCATTATAACCGGGATTAGGAAGTTTTGAACTTTTAATGTGTTGATTTATTCATTGTGTGTGATTGATTTTTTCATGATTAATTATAAGTAGCATAGAAAATTGTATTTCTTGTTCTCAGTCGTGTTAGGAAAAGAAACGAATGCGTGACATCCCATTCCAGAGAGAGGTGAATGTTTGGTGGTGCATGAGTGTGCATATGCGTGTATGAGTGCAAAGAATAACCTTGGTGTGTTAAGCCTGACTAATAATACATCAACTTAGTGCACTTAAGCAATACATCACGATTTCCCCCGTCCTGGACAGGGACATGTGGCGAGGGATTGTCGCATGAGGTTCCCGAAGGCAGCAGCCTTGCAAGAGGTGGAATAAGGGTCGCCAGGGAGACGACTGCAGTGGAACCAAAAGGGATCCAATCTGAAGAGGGTAGAGTGCAGCTATGGCTAGCACTGGACAGCAGTCAGTGTCAGGGATGCGAGGGCACTAGGGCTGAGTGGTTCGTTACCAGTGGAAGAAGGGTGGATTGGCCAGCAGAGGGTGAAAGTGTTACGAGGGCACTGGTTGTTCATGCGGGGTGGTGAGAACAACGCTGGTCGAGGAAAGGGGATTTGACAGGGCAAATCCCGACCTGTACTCTAATCGATGGCACTGTGAGGGAGTTTCCAGTTGCTAAGATAGAAGTACGTACCCTTACTTCTCAGGCGAGTTGTCTGCGTTGGTGATGGAGAAGAAACCCCTTCATGATTTGATCATTGGAAATATTCCAGGGGCAAGGGATCCAGGGGATCCTGAGTTGTTGACTGCTACAGGGGCAGCAGTTCAAACACGGAGCAAGAAGGAGGAAAAGGTTGATAAACCGTTAGTCGTTCCAGCAAGGAAGTCAGGCATAGATGTGTCGCCTGATGAGTTTAGGGCAGTGCAGGAACAAGACCCTTCGCTCGTGAAGTCTTGGGAGTTGGCGAGAGGTGGAGAGAACAGGTGGTTAGAGGAGGTGAGACAGAATTTCTTGTGAAAGGCGGGCTGTTTTTACCGAGTGTTCACCCAAAGGGGAAGACAGGTAAGGTGACCCCTCAGTTAGAGGTACCAGCAGGTTATCGTGACACTGTCATGTCAGTGGGTCACGAGTCGCTCATGGCGGGTCATCTCGGCACCAGCAAAACAGCTGACCGAATCTTTGATGACTTTCATTGGCCACGGAGCAATGGCAGACATCAAGCGTTTCTGCATGTCATGTGGGCGTGTGTCAAAGGTCAGCCACAAGAGGGGTGAAAAAGGAAGGCGCCTCTTAAACAGCCTCCTTTAATTGACACTCCATTCAGGAGGGTGGCTGTTGATCTGATTGGCCCAATCGCGCCCTGTTCAAAGGCGGGCACAGGTATGTGTTGACGCTCGTGGACTACGCGACCAGATTACCCAGAAGCAGTTGCATTGAAAGGCGTAGATTTCGCAACAGGTCGCTGAAGGGCTGGTAGACATCTTCTCTCGCGTGGGTGTGCCAGCACAAATTCTCAGTGACAGGGGGTCACAGTTCACCTCAGGCGTGATGAAGGAGGTCAACAGGCTGCTAGGGATCACACAGCTTCTCATACCCCATACACCACAATGCAATGGCTTGGTGGAGAGATTCAATGGTGTTTTCTGAAGGGCATCTTAAAGAAGCTCTGTGAGGAAAGGCCAGCAGATTGGGACCGCTACATTCCAGCGGCACTGTTCGCCTACAGGGGAAACCCTCAGGAAAGCACAGGCTTTTCGCCATTTGAGCTGCTGTATGGGCGGACAGTTCGGGGACCAGTGTGCATTCTCAAAGAGCTGTGGTCCAGAGAACAGGAGTCAGAAGAAGTCAAAACCACTTATCAGTATGTGGTGGACTTACGCAATAGGCTAGAGGAGACATGTAAGGTCGCAAGGGAGAGTTTGCAGGAGGCTAGGGTCGTTCAGGGAAAAAGCAATATGAAAGGAAGGTGAGGAGCAATTCCTCAAGGTGGGAGATCAAGTCTGTTATGCTTCCCACGGATCACAACAAGCTGCTGATGCATTGGAAGGGACCATTCACCATCATTGAAAAGGTTTGATCAGGACTACCCAAAACGATGTGAATGGGAAATCAAACTTTTCCATGCAAACTTGCTCTGCAAATATATTCAGCGTGAGACTCAGCACATAGGCGCAGCAGCAATCATTTTATGGAGGTGAAGGAGACCAGCAGAAGAAGGGGAGATTTTGTTGCCTGAGTTTCCAGGAGAAGAGGTCATACAGGGATGTGTCACTGTATGAAGGGCTAGACAGTAGGAGACAGGAGGAGTTAGGGGGCTCCTAGAACAGTATAGGGCGTCCCTGACTGAAAAAACCAGGCAGGACAACTCTAGAGACATGTACGGTGGAGTTAACATCGCAAAAAACCCGTACATGTGAAAGCCTACCCCATCCCATATGCCACCAAGCAAGTGATCGAGGAGGAGGTAGAAAAGATGTTGGACCTCGGGGTGATTGAACCGTCCAAATCATGTATAGTGCACCGTCGTCTTAGTGAGGAAAAAGTCAGGTGAGCATCGATTCTGTGTTGACTATAGACGTCTGAACAGTGTCACCAAGGTCGATGCAGAGGTCATACGAACATGGAAGACCTGTTCGCTCAGATCGCCACAAGCAAGAGCCAGTATTTCACCAGGATAGATCTGAGCAAGGGTTACTGGCAAATAGCCTTGAGTGAGGACTCAAAGGAAGTCACAGCATTCTCCACTCTATGGGGCCTATACCAGTGGCGAGTACTCCCTTTTGGGATGGTCAACGCACCTGCAGTTTCTCTCGGATGATGAGGAAGTTATTGACGGGATTGGAAGGCGTTGTGAATTTCATGGATGACATTCTGATAGCATCCGAGACATGGGAGGAGCATATGAGGCAGCTAGGAGCAGTTTTAGAGAGGTTGAGACAAGCCAATCTCACAGCCAGACCAACAAAGTGCCAGGTTGGTTTTCCAAGCCTGGAGTTCCTAGGTTTTGTTGTCGGAGGCGACACAAAGCAACCAGAAAGGGAAAGGTGGAGAAGATGATGAATTCAGAGAGACCAAAGACCAAAACAGAAGTCAGGAGTCTGCTAGGTTTTATTGGTTTCTATAGGGAGTTTGTTCCAAATTTCGCAGCAATCACGAGTCCTCTCAGTGATTTGGTCAAGGCAGGGAAACCGGCAGTGGTCGAGTGGTCAGACGCTGCAGAGCAAGCACTGCAGACGGTGCTGGAAAGACTAGGTTCCCGTCCCATCTTGAAGCTACCAGATATGTCAAAACCATTTTTGTTGCGGACAGATGCATCAGGCGGTGGGATAGGTGCAGTATTGTTACAGGAGCATGAAGGGGTCGAGTTCCCTGTGAGATATGCTAGCAGGAAGTTGACAAAGTGTGAAGAAGGGTACGCAACGTAGAGAAGGAGTGTTTAGCTGTCGTGTGGGCCGTGCAGAAGTTCCACAAATACTTGTATGGGAAAGAGTTCGTGATAGAGACAGATCATCAACCACTCAAATTCCTGCAGGAGGCACAGCTGAAAAACAGCAGGGGTTCTGCGTTGGGCAATGGCACTGCAGCCTACAGGTATCGAGTGCAGTACATTCCAGGTCGACAGAATGTCGGAGCTGACTATTTAAGTCGCGGTAGTCTAGCAAGCTGCAACTCAGAGGAAGTCAGTCATTCCGGGGTGCTTTGTTGATAATATGTGTTGATTACAGTTATGTTGATTGGATTTTGGGTTCATTCCCCGTTGGCTATGGTTCATATTATTTTTGTGTGAGACTTGTTCATATTTTCTTTGTGAGACTTGTTCATGTGAATGTAGTTATGCTTGGAGCATACAGTCGCTTGTGTAGTGATGCATTGTTTGCGAGGAGTGAGGATGGAGGTTCCTCAGTGAAGTGTCATGGATCGTGATCATACTATATTGTGCTTTTCATAGGGATTGTGAAGAGAAGATGTGGCAAATCCGCAGGTAGGGGAATTGCATAAGTGCGCACAGAGGTTGTTATAAAATGAGTTGAAATAACGCAAGAGCGCACGTCAATGATAACTCATTGGAGTGGTATTCACTAATGATATATTTTATAATTTATAAACGTTGGTTGTAAAGTATTTTTCAAACTTTGCACGTGTAGCTGTGTGTCAGCAAATTCGGTTGTTGTCTTTTTTTGTACCTTTGTTTTGAGACAATGCGGTGCATAGTCTTTTGCAAGGGGGAAATTTTTCACGGTCAAAAATAAACACAACCAAATTCGTGGTCAATCGCCACCAGCCAGTCGGACATAAGCTCTAAACTCAAATATTCTGGGCATCAGGCAGACGGCCCCATGTGTCGGATCCAGCCAATTAAGCATAGGGGAGAGGTTCCCCGGAGACGGTCTGTCTAGCCAGACGGACTAAGTAGCTGACCGACGCCTCGATGTCTGGTCAAACGAGTCTCGACGCCCGGATCAGACTCATCGGCCAATCTGAGCACAGCGAGAGGCTTAATCCTAATCTTCCACGTAGACAGTCGGAGTGGCTGGACCGACAGGTCTCGATAGGTTGGTCAGACGTCTCGGGCCTACCCAGACTCATACAGCCAATTTACAGTGACAGTGCCCACACGTTAAGCCACACGGCGCCAGTTAAGTAGGAAAGGGGGGAAGGTAGGTGTGTGGCGGGGGGTGAAATCAAGCTAATCAATTAAATGACCAATTGACACCACAGAGAGTAAGGCGTGTAGGGCGTGACTGTCATGATTTGAATATCCAATGGAATTAGAGGGAGATAACTTCGGGTACGAGGGTGGTAAAAATACTGACCCAATGGTACTGGCCTTGGACACGGAGTTAGGTGATAAAGTAATGCGTGAGTGAGAGAATGGGGAGAACGAGCAGGGAGAGAGAGAGAGAGAGGTTCTGAGTGGAAGCTCTGCAGGAGAGAGGGGCAGAGAGAGAGATGAGGGGAGGAGAGAAGAGAACCAAGTTGAGACATTAGCACGAGATAGTCTGCAGAGGAAAGACTAAAGAGAGATGTGGAGAGAGAGAGTTGCTAACTAATGAAAAGGAAAAAGAAAAAATAAAAAAGAAAAGAAAAGCAACCATGTCCATTTAATAGAGCAGACTAGGAGAGAGAGAGAGAGGAGAGTGCAATGCGTTAATGCAGGGAGAAAGAAAGGGAGAACAGATCGATGTTGATAGTCACTGTTCCATCTAAACCGGGGGTTCGACCTCATACTTGGCCAGCGCCACTTTCATCGGCAGTCCAACCTGACCAACGCCAGCGGTCTGACCTGACCAGTGCAGCAGTCCAGCCTGACCGGTGCCAGCAGTCTGACCTGACCAATGCCAGCAGTTGTGTCGTGTTGTGAAAGTGACAGTGAAAAGAAAGAAAAAAGAAAAGAAAAGACAGTGATTCGTGAATAGTTAAGATCACCTGGCCAGGTTAAAGTAGAAATCTATTTATACCCGGGTTATGTTAATGATGTTTTAGATAAATGATTTTGTGAAGTTCAGGAAAGAGAGAATGTTTTATTTGGTTTGATTCCATATGCATTGATGTTTCGTTCTATGATCATGTGTAGTAAAGTTATAGACTTTACTAGTGGTTTGATGTGACGAATGCATGATATATGAATGAGATCGTAAGCAAGCTGTGAGTGTGTTTGGGCTGTGCGCTAGTCCTTCCTCCATCGACATCACCGAGGTTGACAGACCCCTTTCAGCGGATCCTCAGAATAGCGTCCACGACCCTTACAGCGGATCCCCGGAATAGCGTCCACCGACCCTTACAGCTCATTCTCAGAATAGGTCCACCACCCTTACAGCGGATCCTCAGAATAGCGTCCACCGACCCTTACAGCTCATTCTCAGAATAGCGTCCACCAACCCTTACAGCGGATCCTCGGAATAGCGTCCACCGACCCTTACAGCTCATTCTCAGAATAGCGTCCACCGACCCTTACAGCGGATCCTCAGATGCAAGTGAAATGAACTCAGCCTCAAAGTCCCCAGGGGAAAGTGATCTTGCAGGGCCAGGGAAAAGGCCTTTGATGGACCAAACATGGAGGGGACGTTTTGGAATGGGATACAGTAAATAGTGCTACACCGGGGGACGTTTGTGTCATGCGGAAATGCCTCCTTTCGGTTTTCTCTTTTGTGTGTGTGTGTGTGTGTGTGTGTGTGTGTGTGTTGTGTGTGTGTGTGCGTGCGTGCGCGCGCCCGTGCATGCTTGCATGTGTGTGTGTATGTGTGTGTGTGTGTGTGTGTGTGTGTGTGTGTGTGTGTGTGTTAACCCTGCGGTTGAAAATGGATTGAGGGAGGAAGGAGGGGATGGGTTTGGGGGACTCAAACGGGGGACGAAAGGGGCAGGGGAATGAAGGGGAGGGGGGGTGCCAGAGGGTCGATGCAGTATTACAAACAGAAATGAACCTCCGTGACGGTTATTTCTCGAGAGCCAGCCAAAACCCATCACGGAATCTATTTCAACCAGAGTCAATTCCAAACAGGGAACTAAAGACGAAACAATCGTGAAGAACTACATACAATTTTATCAATTTACGATGTCTAGACGTGTGGTATGCGTGTTTTTCGTTTCAGATGAATGAAAACGGGGAGAGGGAGGCAGGACAAGAAAGGTCAACATCCCAGTGAAAAGGGTACTCGCATTTATCTGGCTGTACCCCAGTGTTACTCCATCCTCATCCCTCACCCTCTTCCCTTTCCACTCCCTCTCTCTCAGCTGTCCTGTGTGTGTGTGTGTGTGTGTGGTGTGTGTGTGTGTGTGTGTGTGTGTGTTGTGTGTGTGTGTGCGTGTGTGTGGTGTGTGTGTGTGTGTGTGTGTGTGTGAGTGTGTGTGTGTGTGTGTGTGTGTGTGTGTGTGTGTGTGTGTGTGTGTGTGTGTGTGTGTGTGAGTGTGAGAGTGTGTGTGTGTGTGTGTGTGTGTGTGTGTGTGTGTGTGTGTGTGTGTGTGTGTGTGTGTAAGAGACATGGGGGTTAGGGGGGGGGGGGGGGATGACAAGTCCACACGGAACACAGACAGACAGACAAAAAGACCAAGAGATACCCTCAGTGGTCTTTTCTACCATTAAGTTTAACAATACCAGGGAGAACACCCCATCCCCCACCCCGATCCCCTACCCCACCTACCCCACAAAGTCCCACCGTCGCGCCAGTGTGCCCAGAGAGAAAGGGACCCCGACCCCCCGACCCCCTCCCCCTTTCCCCCCTCTCCCCCACGCTCACCCCCATCAGGCCTTGAAGGAGGATGCCTGGCTGGCCGAGCTGATTCATCAACCACGGTCATTAGCGCGGACCTACTGGGGACGACGAGTGTGTAGACCCCAGAGGAAACACGCCACAGAGCGAAGGAGAAGAACGGCGAGCAGAAGGCAGAAGAAGAGTGAAGCTGAGACTATGGCAGCCCATAGGCTTCAAGTGGTCATAATTACTGGGTTCACGATGAAAACACTAATGATCGTTTAAGAAAATGGAATCATGTTGTTGTTTTTTCTGCGTGCAGACAATGTAATCGTTGTAAGATGATGGTATAATTGTGACGTGAAACACTAAGTCATCTTAGTTCGATCTCCTCCGAGGGAAGCAAGTCACCGGATCTCTGTCACAAGATCCGCAGATCAACGGATCCACATGTCTCCGGATTCTATCTTCCACCATGTTTATTTATCACCGAGTCTATAATATTTCGCCAGTTGTATGTGACACCGCGTCAGTAAGTCCAACCCAACCCTAATTCAACCTAAAGTCTAATTCTAGCAAAATCCTGACCCCAACTAAATCCAACCTAACCCTAACTTTAACCTAATCCAAAGACCTTCATCACACAGTGACATATCCCATGGTGACACATGCATACGGTTCCATGCAGGCAGTGAATTAGACATGGTGACACATAGACTGACCCCACCGCCACCCCACCCACCCTCTTCGTCCCGCCGAGCGGTGATATGTTTTCACTTACATCCGTGGATCGGTGTATTTTCTGTCTGCCTGTCGTTCACAGGATTGCGCAAACTCCACTGCACTTGTAATGAACACTCTTTATCAAAACGATGGAAAGAAAAAGACCCAAAGACGAAGCCGGTATCGATTGGTGAAGGTCCTGGAGTATATTCTGCTCAAACGGCGGATTCCAGATCATTCAACATGTCCGTGATAAACGTTATTATAAACAGAACTACTGAACGATGTTTACGACACTTTGTGGAAAGATGGAATGTGGTGCAAGAACGAACCTCACCACAAGTTGGATGCAGATCCTTTAAGAAAACCTGGATGAAACGGCGGAACCAGGATGTGTTCACCTTATTGATGAATCCTTTCTGACAAACTTTCCGCTGAACACAACATGGTAATGTCACTGTTGCGAACTGATTAATACCTGCGAAGTAACAGATTTTCGTGGAATGTTAGAAATTTCAATTAACATGAATGTCGGCGTTTATTTTTGTTTTGTATTTTGCATGTCCTAATAGTAATAAAAGGACACGGGAAGTAACTCCTTCAGTCCGCACCAGCCGCCGTGGCGAAGTGGTTAGCGTCGCGGACTCCCGGCTGGGAGGTCGTGGGTTCGAATCCCATCAGAGTCATGGTGGGTTTTTTCTGCCCGACCGGCTCCTACCAGAGTTGAGTTTGCTGCGGACTCAGTTGGGAAGGACTGGGGACCACACAGTCGAGTTTCATCCACTTAATGGATGCGTTTCTGAGAGTGTGCTCAAATTTCTGACAACATGCAGGTGCCTGTATCTCTCGGGCTGGTTGACGCCAGGTTATATTATGAAAGGAAGCGTAGAGTACAGCCCTGTCATGTAGTCTCAGACCGAAATGGAAATCCGTAGCATCATCTTAATCATCTCATTCCCATTGATCAGCATTAAAAAAAAAAAGTCTCAAGTTCTGTGGCCTTCATGCCCTGCTCTCATGGTGACCTCAATTTCGATGTCTCTCCACGTCTGTGGCCTTGGTTTGCTTCCGTCGGGGTTACGGTATCGGCGAGTCTATGGGGGCTGTCGTGGACGGACGTGGTGGCGCCTCCGGAGGGAGAGCTCACTCACGCCGGCTCCGCGACTAAGCAATTATTGTCGTGAGTAGGGAGCTTAGTAGGTGGTGTCCTGCGTATGTTAGATCAGAACAGGCGCCACTGAACACCACCGAAGTGACTCGGCGGCAGTGCAGTGTCTCCTCCGGTGGGTTGCCTCTTGACGACTTGACATTGACTGTTCCTGTAGATTGCTGGTGCCGGGGCTGCGGCGGAGCCAGCCGGGGCTATGGCTGTGGACGGGGTGTCGGAATGAGCGGTGTGGGTGTGCACTGCCTCTGAGGTGGCGCAGAAGTTGGGACAGCACAAAAAAAAAAAAAAAAAAAAAAAAAAAAACCTCCTTCAGTCCGTATCAACTGTCACTTCACCTGGTGGTCAAAAACGTTTGGTTTGACTGTCTGCGCTCTCCCGAGTGCTCTACTTGATGTGGCAGGTTTTGACGCTGTTAAGATATCAAAAGACACTGAGTCAAAGGAAAGAACTACAAATCGTGAACCGAGCAAACTGTGAGCGATGAAAAAGTTTCAATTACAGCAGACATTTCTGACTTAAACTTAGGAAATTCTGCGCCCTTGGAGTACGAGAGGGAGAATGCCGAAGGCCTCACCTGCTAATCAGAAGACATTGCTATTTTTGGTACATGGGGAGGACATAACGGCTGAACATATTTTGGAAAGATTTCACCTTGGATCTGTGACTGTCTAGGACAACAATTATCTTGTTCAGATTTGAAAAGAAGTGTATTTTAAAGCAAAAAATATTGGATTAGAATCTAGATCGTTTAATGAACTTCGTCTTTATTTTCATCTCGTCTTTTTTTTCTTTTTCTTTTTTTTTTTTTTTTTTTTTTTGGGGGGGGGGGGGGGAGGTTATATTAGTGTATATTTCGAGGTACGTGATTCGTCCAGTACTGTTAACTTTCCCCCGATTGGAAGGAAGATACGCGGTGTTTACCTGTGAAAGCAGCCTGCAAGTCCGAGCAACAATGCCGGTGACACCAAAGCGCCTGCGCGCCAGTCATAGCTCCCTGTTTTCATGAGTCATGGGTTTCTCTGCCATATTGACCATGTGTGACTCGTCATACAAGGCCGAAAACAAAACAAGCAAACAACGAAGCGACGAAATCAGCGATAATTGTGAACACAATAATTACAGCTGTCAAAGAGTTTGTGTTATTTTCTTTCTTTGTTTGTATGTCTCTTAGCGGGGATTACACACAAACTGCACAACCTATGGTAACCAAAACTTCGTCAAAAGATCGAATGTGACTCAGGATTGATTGATTTTTTTTTTTTTTTTTTTTTGGGGGGGGGGGGGGGGGGGGGGGCGATGGGAGAGTGAATCCAAGGTGTGGTCTGGTTCACACACTGTGCATCATGGATGGGTTTTTTTTTTCGATATACTTTGTTCATCTGCTTCTCAAGAAAAGTAGAACAAAGTTTATACAGATTGTGACGTACCCAGTAATGCCAGACGGAGCACATCCTGTTTAAAGGTGACGACACAAGCAGGTTGATGTCACATGTACAGCAAATTAGCAACTTTGTGTAAAATTCTAACGATGTATACGCTTTCTCTCCAGCCCCACCCCTCACTCTACTTTTCGTCTTCTTCTTCTTCTCTCTCTTTTTTGTTTTGTTTTTGTTTTTTGTTTCTAGATTTCAGAAGGTATTCGACCAAGTGCAGGTCTGCACTTTTCGGGTACTTTTCAAGTTCTCACGGTTCTGTGGGGGAAAAATTGTCTGTTTTCACAACGAAAAAAACGGTTATTACAGGCTTTTGAGAGTTGTGAGCTGCCATAAAAGGGGACGGGAGTACGGAGGCTGGCGGGGCGGGAGGACAGCAATGGAGTCAATGTCGTGGTTGCACGCACCATCAGTGGCCCGAGATGAAAGGCAGCGCGGGAAATTGGGGGAAATGGAAGAATGGATGTCAACCATCAAAATTATCTATAATGTCGACAGATGCTCTGTCAGTGGTCAATGATACGGTAAAGAAGAGCCCCTGCCTCCTCCTCCTCCTCCTCCTCTGATATCCATCCAGCTACTCCCCACCCACCACCACCACCCCATCCCCACTTCGTCTGAATCATCCACTATGATCCTTGTGATCACGTCATCAACTGAAGAGACCAAGATCCCACCGTTGGCGTATGGAATGAGTTTCCCGCACAAAAAGTGCTCCAACTACACATCAACAATAGACACTGGAGCGAATGAGCTTTCTTCTCACGGTATCTTAATTTGCAAGCAATGATAGATGCAAGAGGGAATGAACTTCTTTCTCACAATGTCTTCACTCTGCAAGCAATAATAGATACTAGTGGGAAGTGACTTTTTCCCTCACAGTATCTTCACTTCGCAACCAACAATTGATTTTATAGGCAAACGACTTCCTCCTGACAGTATCTTAATTCTGCAAGCAACAAGAGATGGTAGAGGGAATGAATTTTCTCCTCACATTATCTTCACTCTACAAACAACACTAGATATTAAGGAAAATGAACTTACTCCTCGCAGTATCTTCTCTCCGCACGTTAACAATAGATATTGCAGGTAATGTGCTTTCTCCTCATTGTACATAAAGTTTTCCAGTAACTATTAATACCACGACGAGTAAGTTTTTGCCGTACAAAGTTTTCCTTCCGCTAAGAACAATAGATCTAGAGAGAATATCATTCTTTTCCGTCATAGTAGTGTACTCGTCTTTTTTAGTTTGTAATCCTGCAACGAAGAGCAGACTCTAAATGGACCGATTTTCCCTCACTATGCCTTTATCGTGAGAGTAATAATAAATAGGCCTACTACATTGATGATGAGCTTTCTTTTCATAGAATTTCACATCTGCAACCGACCGTAAATATTACAGGAAACAAGTTTTCAATCAGTTGTACATCTTAAGTGTAAGTTTTACATCTGCAAATGATACTTTATAAGAATATATTTTCTGTTATGGTTATTTTAATCCTGCAAGCAGCAGTGATATTACAGGAAATGACTGTTCCATCGCTGTATTTAAACGCTGATTGAAGAATTAAAATACTGTGACAGAAAACTCAGAGGGTGAATCTTCTGACATTTTATTTCAGTTTTTCATGCAACAATCGATACTATAGGGAACGAGTTTCTCCACACCATGTTTAAGTTCTGTAGTAAAATTGATGCCCCAGGCAACGTTATCTCACAAAGTTTTACATGTGTACCAGCATTGAATACTATAAGTAATCAGAGTTCTTTATATATTTCAGTTCTGGAAGAACAGATGCTAGAGTTTTCCTCAAGTGTTGTCGATCCGCCGGCAAACAATCAATACTGTAGGGGGTTTGCCTCACAGTGTTTCAATTCTGCCGCAACAATCAATATGTAGGGGGTTTGCCTCACAGTGTTTCAATTCTGCAGTAACAATCAATACTACTGGCAGTGAGTTTCTTCAGAATGTTTTAATTCTGCCAACAACAATCAATACTACTGGTAGTGAGTTTTTCGATTGTTTTAATTCTGCCAGCAGCAATCAATACTCTGGTGATGAGTTTCTTCAGAATGTTTTAATTCTGCCAGCAGCAATCAATGATATGGGAGTGGTGTCCACAATGTCAGAGGGTTCTGCAGGGAGGG
>CM031624.1:1310572-1349674 GCA_018398815.1 Conus ventricosus | reverse complement strand
GTGGGCTTGACTGACACTTGCTGGCTGGCTGCTTGTCGTCGCCCTGGCCCGGGAAAGAAACGGGGTCTGGCGGCGCAGGTGCGCGTGTCTCTCTCTCTCTCTCTCTCTCTCACTCTCTCTCTCTCTCTCTCATCTCTCTCTGTCTCTCTCTCCTCTCTCTCTCTCTCCTCTCTCTCTCTCTCTCCTCTCTCCTCTGTGCCATGCCCTGTCCTGTGTTGGTCTGATCCCGCTGCTCCTGTTACTGCCAGGAAGGACTCTCTCTCTGGGCGGGTCTTTTTAGGTGGTACTCCTCTCCTTCCTTGCTTGCGGCGCCTAGACTTCCTTTTCTCCTTCGCTGTCTTTCTTTTTTCTTTTCTTTCTTTCTTTCGTTTACCTTGGTGTGCTGTCATGCAGCTTGGTTGAAGAGTGTGTGTGTGTCCTCGATGTGCTATTTCTGTCTCTTGTTTCCCAGTGTGTCTTGTCCCTTTTTGGTTGTTTTTTTTCTTCTTTTTTTCGTTGTTGTTGTCTTGTCCGTTTCTCTCTCTCTCTCTCTCTCTCTCTCTTTTCTCTCTCTCTCTCTCCTGCTTTCTCTCTTCGTACCTCCGTACCCCACCCCTCTCTCTCTCTCTCCGTACCTCCCTCTGCCCCCCTCAGTCTCTCTCTCTCGCTCTCTCTCTCTCCGTACCTCTCTTGCCTCTCACTCCTCTCCTCCCCCTCCCTCCGTTTCTCTCTCTCTCTCTCTCTTCTCTCTCTCTCTCTCTCTCTCACTCTCTCTCTCTCCCACCCTTCCCTCTCTCCCGATCCCCCGCTCTCTCTTGCCCTGTCTGTATTAAAGAGGGAGACAACGGTGGTTGACAGCCGTTACGCTGCGTCGTGGACATGGTTTTTTTTTTTTTTTTTGCGGCAGGTCCAACAAATCACGACCCTGTGCCAGCACTCAGGGTTTTTTTTTTTTTTTTTTTTTTTTTTTTTTGTTAATTCCTCTTGCCTCGTCCAAAAATCGAAGCGGAAATCACAGTAATACAGGGTAGTTGCTGTCCGGAGTGTCCGTTTTCCCTCCGAGACACTAAAGCAACATGCGAAATCTGGCAGGGGAGACGGGGTTCACGTGACGACATTTCCTGACGAGGTTGCTTGCGCGTAGCACGAGGAGAGAAAAAAAAATAACCTGCTGAGAGGATAATGATGATGGCGATGGGATAATAGTTATGATCATAGTAATCGAAGTAATGATAATAATCATGATAGAAAACAGTAAATATGATAATGAAAAGAAAGAAATTTGAAAAAAGTAATAATGATAAAACAAGAAAGGAACTGCGAAAAAAAAAAAAGTCCGTTGACATAATATTATTCCATCACGTCGGTGGTACCTGTGGGTTGGCTTCCAGTTTTGATTTCAGCAAGTGGCCAGAATTCGGGTGAAGAGAACCGATCCGCTTTGAAGAAATGTCTGAAGATCGTTCCCCAGCCTCTGCTGGCCAGGCGAGACCCGGAGTTCACGTCCGCCACAAAGTTCCCACCCGTCCTGAAAATCATGAACTTCACTGCGGGTGGGTGATGGTACCTACTGCCGTGTCTGTGGCGCTTTTTTCTGTCTTTGGTCGAACCTCCTTCCCCTGTCAGAGGTGATATCAAGTAATTGCACGGTTAATTAAAAAACGGTCGTTCAAACGGTCGGCGCCTCGGTATTAATCGACTTGGATTACAGCCCACCTAGAGGCCGATGACCAAAAAGAAGACTTCAGTCAGAGCTGGTAGTCGAAATTCCTCGTACAAACCGTTGTGGATCGGTTTTAAACCGGCTAGGACACGGTACACATGGCAGTGTAGGTAGACACCTCGCCCATACCTAATACCTGACTGCCGTGTCTTCAACTTGAGGCGGCTGAAATGCGCTCGTGATTCTGGCTAGGTGTATGCGGATGAACGTTCGGACTGACCCCCCCCCCCCCCCCCCCCCCCCCCCCCCCCCCCCCCCGCCATCCGTCCTCTTAACGTGGAGCAGCGGATTCGCATAAGACTGATGATGCGGTTTAGAGGCGGCAGCAGTGTGTGGCTTGCTAACGAACGAGGACACGAGGATTGTTTGTGAATCACCGAGGTGTTCCTTTCTTGTTCAATGTTAGTTAGGGGGCAGGTTGTCAACAACAACAACAACAACAACAACGTCGAGGAAGAGAGTCTGCGAGGCGTGATTCTCTCCTCCCTCCCCCGCCCTCTCTCTCTCTCTCCTCTCTCTCTCTCCTCTCTCTCTCTCTCTCTCTCGGATCTTTGTTTTGAAGACGGGTTTCACGCGGAAGTTGAAACAACATATAATGAATACTCTTCCATTAGAACGTAAAGAGTTTATAGGATAACTGTATCCCTAGCGCCAGACCTGGAATAATTCAAACGAAACAAACAAACCCGACGAGTCATTGTGAGGAAAGGAGCAGTATGTTTCTAAGCTAATCAGGACATGGTGATTGGTTTGTTCGTGTGTTTTTTTTTAATTTTTTTTTTTTATTATTATTGTTCGTTCGTTCGTTCTTTTTATGGGTCCAGTTTTTGCTCTGTTCTGGCGTCACATTAGTTAAAAAGAAATTATTCAAAAAATAAAAAGGGGGAGGAGGGAGGTCTACGACTCTCGTTCCGTTGGGCGAAATCGTGACGATGAAGTTGGAATCAGAAATGCATATTCTTCATTTCCGCCGAATGCCAAAAGCGGCGGTCACCCGAGAAGCTACTTCACGGCCGGCCTCAAAGGAAACGGAGAGGGTTGACAAAGCGTTGGAAGAAGAAACCACCCTCCCTCTCCTTCTCCAACCCTCGCTCACTTCCCCTCTCTCTCTCTCCTCTCTCCTCTCTCCTCTCTCTCTCTCGCTCTCACCCCCCCCCCTTCTCTCTTGTCTCTCGCTCTCACACTTCTCACTCTCTCTCTCTCCTCTCTCTCTCTCTCTCTCTCTCTCTCTCTCTCTCTTCTTACTTCTCTCCAATCCGTGTCTGGCTTTGTCTGTCTCTCAGAGAGACCTTTAGCTTTTATTTCGTTGACATTTTTATTTGCAATGTGGAGTTGCAGTAGGTCTTGTTTCACATTTACAACTTGGACATGATGTGGATTCCGTTAGAGCTCTCTCGCTCTCAAACCCCCTCAGTCCCCCCCCTCTCTCTCTCTCTCTCTCTCTCTCTCTCTCTCTCTCTTCTCTCTCTCTGGTGAAAATGGTCTTGTTTTGAATCGGTTCGATAAACTTTTTTTTTTTTTTTTTTTTTTTTGTAAATGAAGGCTTGAGGTGTGCACATGACTATGTGTTCGTGCGTGTGTAATGTGTGCGCTAGCGCGCTCGATTTCTTTTTTTTAATTTATGACGGGACTTGTGCTACTTTCTGTTTTAGTAGCACGACAAGTTGAAAGCAGCTATATTGGTGTTTGGTGCAAGTCCAATTATGCATTTGTTTTTCAGGCTGTTTGTTTACTCGAACAGTAAAAAGGAGAGAGAAAGAAAAGAAAAAATGCAAACGAACAAAACAAAAAGACGGGTGTTTATTTGTCAAACTTTCGGTGACGTAGAAACGTTCGTGTTCATAGCACCGTATGTAACAGTCAGTGTAACGGGGAATCTTGAAGTTGAGCTGTTCATGGAGAACACTGACAGGACCCTCGTAATTAAGCGAGTCCTAAAGCTCCCCATGAATGATCAGGGATCAGACCGTTAACACGTTGCGAGCTAGTGTCAGGGAGCTTTTGAACTGTGTACCCACCCCACCCCTTTTTCCCTTCGCAACCCCCCCCCCCCCCCCCCCCCCCCCCCCTCCCCCATTTTTTTTTAGCTCCACATGGGAATGCACTCGGTACATTTTGTTTGCACAACCCAAGGTTTTTTGTGACTTGCTCCCCCCCCCCCCCCCCCCCCTTTTTTTTTTTTTTTTTTTTTTTTTTTTTTTTTTTTTTTTTTTTTTTTTTGGGGAACAGAGAAAAGAATCTCCCATCTTCTAAAGAGTCTCCCCGCAGATCCTTGGGGAGGATGGGGGGTTGGGAGAAAAAAGAAGAGAGAAAATCCCGAGACGCTTTCCCCCGACTAAGAGGGGGAGGGGCCCCGGTTTTATTTCGTGGGGGCAAACCAGCGTCTGAACGGGGCAATTTTTTCCTTTTTCAACGCTTTTGCTTTTAAAAGACAACATTAATTGGGGGTTGGGGGGGGGTGGGGGGGCTTGAAAAGACAACAGTGGGGTTGGGGGGGGGGTGGGGGGGAGCGGGAAAAGACAACATGTTTGGGGGGGGGGGGGGCTTTTAAAAGACCAACAGTGATTGGTGGGTGGGTGGGGGGGGGGGGGGGCATTTAAATGAAGATGCAGTGGATTGGGGACGGGAAAAAGGAAATTGGAAAATTAAGATTTTTTGAACTTCTTTCCTTTTTCCCCTAATAAAACACACCAAAACCCCCCCCACACGCATGTACATCCCACAAAAACCATAAAACCATACACACACACACACAACACACACACACGTAAATACACCCACACACACCCACACACACACACACACACCACACACACCAAAACTGCTTCGTTTTCTGTTATCTCCATCAAGCTGGTCAGAGAAAACGCTTGGGGGTTTTTTCCCCCTTTCCCGGGGGGGGAACACAACACTGGTTTTTTTGTTTCTTGGCTAATGCAAAAAAATCTCACAAGGTTTTTCGGGGGGGGGGGGGGGGGGGGTTTTAGGGGCAAAAGAGGGGGCGGGGGAGCAAAATAGGAGTTTGGGGCGAGGACCAGGGGCGGGGGAAGGGGGGTTTAAAGGGAGAGAAAGGGCAAAAGGGTTTTTTTTTTCATGGGCCGGGTAAGAGACAGAAAATTGGGGGGGGGGGGGGGGGGGGGGGGGGGGGGGGAAAGAAACGCAGAAAAGAAAAGTCTGTAAAAGGGAATTCAAGAAAAGAAAATTTAAAAGGGGGGGGGGGGGGGGGGGGGGCGCACAGCGCCAATTTTTGTTGAATTAAATGTGTTCTTCAAAAGCCCCCATTTCAAACCCGTCCCTTCGGGCCCCCCAAAAGAAGGGAAAAAAAAAAGGGGGGGGGGGGGGAAAAAAAAACGAAAAAAAAAACCCCCGAAAGGGGCCTTTCAAAATGCCTTTTGTGAATTTGGGTTACAAATTTTCGCCGAATTTTGGGGAAAGGGAGGGGGGAGGAGGGGGGGGGAGGGAAGGGGGGGTGTGTGAGGGGGAAAAAAAAAAAAAAAAAAAGTTTTTTTTAAACCGAAAATTAAAAAAAAAAGAGGGTGTGATTCTTTTTTTCTTGTTATTTTTTGCCCTATTTGGGCCTTTTTGGGTTTAGAGGAAATTTTTTTCTATTCTTGGGTTTCCCCTGAAAGAAAGCCCAAACCAATTTTTTGAAACCCTTTTTTTCCCTTCCCCCCCCCCCCCCCTTTTCCCCCCCCCCCCCCCCCCCCCCATTTTCCCCCCCCCTCTTCCCCCCCCCCCCCCCCCCCCCCCCCTTTTTTCCCCCTCCTTCCCCCCCCCCCCCCCCCCCCCCCCCCCCCCCCCCCCCCCCCCCCCCCCTACCCCCCCGTTTCCCCCCCCCCAATGTTTTGTTTTTTTCGGTTGGCTTTTTCCCTTTTCTTTGTTTAGGATTTCGATAAGTTTGTGAATCCAAAAGAGGGGAGAGGAAAAAACCAAAAATTAAAATTTAGGTTTTAAAATCATCGGGGGAAAAAAAAAATCGGGGCTTTTTGCTTAATTTTTTGTTGGGTTTTTTTTTTTCTTTTTTTTTTTTTTTTTTTTTTGTGTTTGTTTTTGTTGGGGGGGGTACGGGGGGGGTGGCTTTTTGTTTTTTTTTTTGTTTTTTTAGAGGGTTAAATTTATGTATGAAGGGAAAATTGGGGTTTCGAGGCACTATTTCCCGCGAATTTTACCCCTTTGTTCCCTCTGGCCGCCCCCCCTTCCCTTTACCCACTTTTTCCCCCCCTCCCCTCTGCTTTTTTTTTCTTAATCTGGGCAATGTCATATAAATTTTTATATTTTTTTTATCACGGGGTTTTCTCCCCGTCTATTTTGTCTGTAGGCCGTTCCCCCCTTCCCCCCCCCTTCTTTCCCCCCTCTCTCTCCCCCCCCCCCCTCTCTCCTCATCTCTCTCTCCCCTCTCCCCTTAAACTTTTTCCTTTTTGTATGCACTTTCACAAGGGTTTGGGTTAATTTTGAGTTTTAAAACTGTCCGGGGCACTGTGGGGGAGCGACTTAAATTTTCCGTTTGGGTTTTTACTGTCCTTTTAGTTAAACATTTTTTTTTTTCTGGTCAAGTTTCCCCGTGTGTTTGTTTTTTGTGTGTGTGTTTTTTTTTTTTTTCAAAGTGCAAATTTTTTTTTTTTTTTTTCCCCTTTAGATCTTAAGTTTCTTTTGAGGAAAGGATTTATTTTTTTGGGTTTTTTTTGTTTTTCTTTTTTTCCCCCCCAGTTTTTTGACATTGTGTTAGTGTTGATGTTGGATCTGAGGGACCTTGCTCTGTGCCATGTTGTACTGATCGTACTACGACGTACAGTAGAACCAAACAAAACAAACGACCACAAAAACAAAAAAAAAAAAAAATATGTGTATTGTAAAGACGGTATGAGCAAGTCTTGTGTCTTGTATTGTCAACTTGCTAAAATAGTCTTTATATTTATGGAATTTTCGGCTGAACATGTGCTTCCAGCAATAAAAAGCTTACAGTAGAGAAGAATCATTTCTTTTGGGTGATTTGTGTGGTGTGTTAATTAAGGGATTGCGCGTGCATGTGTATAGTTGTGATGCTCTCACTGTCTTTCTCTCTCTCTCTCTATCTCTGTCTCTTGTTCTCTCTGTCTCTCTGTCTCTCTCTCTCTCTCCTCTCTGTATGTGTGTGCGCGCTTTGTGTGTGTGTGCGCGTGCGTGCGTGCGCGTGTGTGTGTGTTTTATTCTTTAAGTTCGGTAGACAGAATACAGGAAGGATGGGAACCTTTCGTCACTGTCAATTTATTCCCTTTCTGAAGTTCTCTTTATTTTGCCAATCAAATTATATTTCACATACAACAACGCAGCGGCCAGAGTTTTCTGCAATAATCTCGTGATATGTTATTACCTTCACCCCATACACCACCGACAAAAACAGACTATGAAAGGTGAATAGCCCGCATCACTCAAACGTGGACCAGCTACGCTGACAGACATCACCATGTTTATAAAAGAAGAAATAATGACGATGTGTCCCCATGTCGTCAGTCGACGTAAAAAACGGGTGAACATTCATACCCTGAAACGTCAGTTCATAATCCGTAGTATCAACACACCGACGTTCGGTTCTGAGCAAATTATTTGATTTATCCGTCGTTTTCCTAAACGGTAGAAAACGATCTAAGCGATGTTGCAGCTTGCGACCTGTGATCTTCATGATTGAAGCGACGCAGCATACATACATGCAAGTGTACAAACAAATACTTTTAATTTGAAAAAGTATATAAAATGACTTCGCCAAACAACGTGGACAAACGAATCACAAGACAAACCACGATGCGTTTCGGCCTCTTAGGTCTTTTCAGGCATGGCGAATAACGCTCAGAACAACGACATGAACGAGCAGTCACTTAACCTTCGTCAAATCGGCGCAAGATGGGCGCTGAATGAAAATGAGGGCCGTCGGGAAGGAGACAATGCGAGTGGAAGAAGTAATGATGATCATGAGAATACTGGTCACAACAATAATAATGACAATGATGATGATTAAAAAAAAAACGTTGAAAAATAATAAAGAGAGGAATACTACCACTGTTGGTGATAATATGGCAAAATAGCAGTTGTAGTGTGGGAGAAAGGAGAGGGTTAGAGGATTGTCGAACAGCATGTTAGTGGCAATGATGATGGTGATGATAATGGTAATGATGGTAGTATTGATAATAACACTGGTGTTAATCGCTTAGCGACCAAAAGAATTCAATTAAAAAAAGTTAAAAAAAAGAAAGGATTACGGCGTAATGAAAGTACACAGTAGTCGAGGGAGAGATACGCGAGTGGTTAGTGCCGTAGGTTGGAGGTCAAATATCTTCTGGTTTTCGTTTCTAATCTATACACTGGAAATGTATGTTTTTGTCCTCCCCCACCCCCCCCCCCCCCCCCCACTCCATTTGTCCATGCGCAAAACCTTTAGTGCCAGTTCAAATCTGGTATCGCTTCGGGTGGTCTGCGATCTCCAGATTTTCCCCGCGTAAAAATCTGTATTCCAGTTCAAATTGAATATCGCTTATGTCTTGGGTCTTGTACCAACATTTTCCCCATGAATCAATCTTAGTCCCAGTTCAAATTCAAATACCTTATACGTGTGTTATTCTGTGAGCAACATTTTCCCATGTGAAAACTTGTAGTAGTCCAGTTCAAATTCAAAGATCACTTTATACGTGTTATTCTGTGAGCAACATTTTTCCCATGTGTAAACTTGTAGTCCCAGTACAGATTCAAACATCACTTTCCCTAATTATTATTCTGTGACCAACATTTTTTCCCATGCGTAAAACTAGCCCCAGTTCAGATTCAAATATCACTTACTGTATTCTGTGACCGCCATTTTTTATCTCTGCGTAAAACGCTTGTCCCATTTTAAACTCAAAGATCACTTGATTTATCCGCATGGACATTTGTGCATTCACAGGCTCATAGTTTAACGTAGCATAAGCTAAATCGCATACATAAAATTCATAAACCTAAAGAAAGAAAAAAGAAGGCATAGATTTTTTGTTGTTGTAAAAATCAAATAACATGCCACCACTGCGCATGTTGTTTCAAATGCGAGATACTACGTTGGTTTTTTTTTTCAATTTGAAAACTTGCATCATCAAAAAAAAAAAAAAAAAGAAAAAGAAAGAAAGCAAAGCAAAGGAAAGCAACGACAAATCAAGTGTGATCAAACCAAACTTATTCTTTGTTGGTTGGACACGGGAGATGCGAGAAAGACTCGTCGAGCACGTGCAGCGCGCACGGTATCGGTGCACTGAGAGTAAGGGAGGTGAAGGCCATCGGAACAGGGATGCCTTGGTCCTTTGTTTTTCAACGTGTAAACAGGATTGTATTTCGTTGTAGCTCCAAGAGATTTTCCTGCGGAAATGCTGCTTGGGAGATTGCACAATGTGACGAGGAGAAAGTACGTGCTCCCGTGTGTGTGGGGTTGGGGTGGTGTGTGTGTGACTCCCTGTTTATCGACTCCCGTAGCCCACGAAAACAACCAGGCTAGAATAGTTAAGCAAATATAAACACCTCTCTCTCTCCCCTCTCTCTCTCTCTCTCTCTCTCTCTCTCAACCTCACACACACACACACACACCACACACACACACAACACACAGAGAGAGAATAGTTAAGCATATTTAAACCCCTCCTCTCTCTCTCTCTCTCTCTCTCTCTCTCTCTCTCTTCTCTCTCTCCTCACAACACACACACACACACACACAGAATAGTTAAGCAGATATAAAATCACCCACACACCACGCGCGCGCCGCGCGTGCACGCACGCACACACACAACATAGAATAGTTAAACAGATATAAACATCTCTCTCTCTCTCTCTCTCTCTCTCTCTCTCTCTCTCTCTCACACACACACACACACATACACACACACACACACATACACACACACACACACAGAATAATCTTATTATCTTGGAAAAAAACAGATCAATTTTTACAGCAGAACTAACTGCCATTCTAATGGCTTTGTATTTTCTACTTAACTTTTCAAATCCAATATTCCAAGTCCTCTTTTGCGTCGATTCAAAATCAGTTTTATTCACCCTAAGTAAAACAAACCCTATAGTAAGACAAGATCTGATTACAGATATTCATCACCTAATACATTTCTTGATTATTAGGGGTACAAGAATTAGTTTCTGTTGGGTTCTTCTCATTGTGGGATTCAGTTTAATGAGAGAGTAGACAGAGCAGCAAAACGGGGAGCGAAAAATACTAGCGGGTCGGAGGTTATCAGTATCCCATTGTCTACCCATGAGGGATACAGTCTTCTAGAAAATGCATGCTGGAAACATTTTAGGAAAAAAAACAACAAAATTCGGGATGTTCTCTTGATACTCGCATAAACCAGATATTAAACTTTGAACACTTCATTCTTTTTATCAATGTAGTTTGCCGTTTCTCGAATCATAATTTCGCTAATATATAAGATCAAACTGAACGCTTTTAAGACAAAATTTTGCAAAAATATAACATGCCTTTGTGGTGAAATGATATCAAATTCCCACATACTTTTCCACTGCAAACAGTTAAAACCATCTACCACCTCTACCTAATTGTTCTCTGGATACAGTTGTAACCGATTTATCACTAATGTGTAAAATTGCTGTTTCATTGCATCAAAGCCCTATTTTTTCTGTTTTGTAAAATGGGAACTGGTGTTTTAGTAACGTCCTTGTTATGACGGTTATTCTTCGATGTTTTATAGTTAGTTACTCATTTTTTGCTGTTGCTGTTTATGTTATTCTTATAGATTATGTTTGTCTAATATCACATAATGTGTATAGACGTTAAATTGAAGACATAAACACAGAATAGTTAAGCAGATATAAACATCACACACACAACACACACACACACACACGTGCGCGCGCGCGCACACACACGCGTGTTTGGAGAGACATACCCTACATATAGACACTGCACTAATAAGATCATAAAATGTCAATAAAAACACTGACCGTACACACGCATATCACGCACACACACACACACACACACAAGCGCGCGCGCGTGCGCGCACGCACGCACGCACGCACGCACACACACACACACACACACACACACACACACACACACACACACAGGTAGGTAGATAGATAGATCCACTAACACATATGACCATGACTCCCCATTTTGAGAAATCAACAAAACTACCGCCATGAAATCCAACAACCCAAGGCACGAGGGAGAAGGACTCCCACTGAACTATGATCCTCGCATCTTTTTTCACTAACACAATAAAACCCTTCATCAGTGAAAGAGTCACAGATGTGATGAACAAGAACAGATCTCCACGTTACAGAGTTTGTTGGCACTCAGTCTGCATGGGCAGTATGGATTGAAGATATTTTCTCCAAAAAAACACCCAAAAAAACAAAACAAAACAAAACAAAAAACAAGCATAAAATGAATTTGAAATAGTGTAAAGGGGGCCGGAATAGCTCATTTGGTAGAGCGCCGGGCTCGTGATCCTGGGGTTGCGGGTTCGAATTTCGGTACAGGGGGATTTTTTCCACGGAGTTAACATTTGTTCTGACTCCATTTCCCACACAGTCCTTCGAATGAGACTATAAACCGAGGTTCCGTGTGTGAACGCACGCATAACATCTTGCACACCCGTAAAATCCTATCACCAACTTTCGGAAGAGAAGGCCAGTTTGGCCGTTGGTATGGATAACACGTTACACATAGCATGCACCTTCCCCGAAGATGGAGTATGGCTGCCTTAATGGCGGGATAAAAAAGGGTCATACACACAAAACTCCACTGCCTGTCTATACAGGCAGTGTGCGCAGGAGTATCAGCCTGCGTACGCAGAAAGAAAGAAAGAAAGAAACAGTGTAAAGAACGAATACCCACTTAAGTTCTCATACATCCGCCATCCGCAAAAATATATCAACGATGAAAAAATAAATGAAAAAAACAGGGTGGAAAAGGTAATCCAAGGAAAAGACCAACCAAACGTTTCGGGCCTTAAACCCTTTTCCGTGGTAACGAACTAGGAGAACACAGCAATCTCACCTTCCCATCTTTTAAATTGCTGTGTTCTCCTTTTTTTTTTTTTTCATTTATTTTTTCATTGCGTGGTCAAATTCACCGTGTATTTCAACGATGTTTGGTCCGAAGGGACTCATCGGGTGACCCTCTTGAAGGTTCGCTGGTTTTCAATATACATAGGTATGTCAATGAACGAATCGCAGCCCGGGTCTGGCTAAAGTTAAACCGGTCTCCTCCCATTCAGAGACCACGTGCATGTGTGCTTCCTCTGGGGAGAAGATGAAACTTTTTTTCTTTCCTTCTGTGCCTCTCTCATCGCCATCATTCTCACTTGGTTCATTCCAGCTTAGCCATAAGAAGCCCCCCCCCCCCCCCCCCCCCCCCCCTCTTCAGGTTGGTCTTGACGCAAGCCAAGCACCATAGTCCACAGGGAGAGCAATCAAAATCAGGTTGTCAAGGGGCAACCCACCAGAGGGACGCCGCACTGTAGCCGACTCACTTCGGGGGGCGTTCAACAGTGCCTGTTCTGACTCAACGTACAGCAGAACGCTTCCAACTAAGCCCGTACGGATAACCATAATCAACTGCTTATTACTAGCTGAAGAGACTCTGTGAGTACCCCGGAGTGGGGGTGGGGAGGGATGGGGGGGGGGGGGGGGGGGGCAACACTGGGTCCACCCAATCACAGTACTCGGTGAGCTTGCCGATGATGGCGACCTTGACACGATGGACACCATGATCAGGGCGTGGGCAAGGAAACTGAGGTCACCACGAGAGCAGGGCACGACGAGACGCGTCATGTGATACTACTGTTAAATAACGATCGTTGAGTATGAAGATGATGCCCAGGGGGTCCAGTTGAGCTTTAACACTACATGACAGAGCTTTATGCTTTCTCTCATGTTTCTATAGTTATGTCCTGGCGTCAATCATGCCCGAGAGATACAGACACCTGCAGTTATGGTCGGGGAATCCTCCAGTCTGAGCAATACGCGGAAACCCATCATTTAAGTGGATGAAATTCGGATGTGTTGTTCCAATGTTCTCGTCTGAGCCAAACGTATTCTCAGTTCTGGGAAGGAACCGGTAGAGAACGACCAGCCCCACAAATAATTGTTTGAAATAACGTTAAATTGTTGTTGGCTTGGTCAAGTATTCCTGAACTGAAAACACACACACACACACACACACACACACACACAATCACCGCCACCACCAAAACTGTCAGTAGCCCAGATTGATGCATTAATTTCGCAGTTTGACGCATTCCAAACATAATAATGACGTTACAATGTCGTATTTTGTTTACGTCATTTTTGCAAAAGAATCGCCTAATCCCCATAACATGGAATAAGCCGATTTATTTTCCGTCTACACAACAGAAAGTGTTTTTGTTTACTTACCTCCATAACAATAATGACGTGTATTTCTACAGTGCTTTCTTGCCTCATTGGAAGGTTCATCAAACGAAGTTTAGCAACTGCATGCCAATATTGCCTGTGAAGAAACACAGTCAGGGATGTCTGGTTATGGTTTCAGTTTCATCAAGGAGGTGTGTCTCTTTACGGACTGTAGAACTGGCCATTGACACACGCTTGGTCACCTGAACTGTCACAGACTTTTCAACAAAATGATGCAGAGCGTGAGTCTCTCCGTCACACCTGAGTGTTTCGCCTTTTGCTTGATCTGTATTATGTTGACCAGAACGAGGTTCGTAGCAGAAGCGAGTTCTACCCCCCCCCCCCCCCCCCACCCCCCCCCATCCTTAATGAAACTGAAATAACAAAACATTACTACATACGGCCACATAGTTTTTTTTTGTTTTTGTTTTTTGTGTGTTTCTCTTTGCTTGTTCTTGTAACGCTCGTCTCATCACGATCAGACGTTGCCAAGTTTATGTCACTTTTTAGGTATTAAGCTCACTGTAACGATGGCAGGTCTGCATAGACTCGCCTTCATACCCTGCACCACATCTGCTGAATGTCGAGACGCCTGCGCGGATTTACGCGGATGTCTCAGTGAATTCATGACGTAGATGAGTGGATCAACACGAGGATCTCATGGATACGAATGGCGGATGTCTACGCACTGGCCCAACGCGCTGGTCACATCTTGGGTATCACTTAACGTTGTGCGCCACTTTTATAAATGTATGTGTGTGTTAGCGTTTCTATGCGCGCCCGCGCGCGCGCGTGTGTGTGCATGGCTGGGCACATGCCATGTGAGTGTTGTGTGTGTGTGTGCCAGTGTAGTGTGTACGCGTGCCTGTGCGTGTGTATATGTGCTCGTGCAGATAACACAACACAACACCACCACACACACATGTGTGTGTGTGTGTGTTGTGTGTGTGTGTGTGTGTTGTGTGTGTGTGTGTGATCGTGGACATGTGGATGCATGTTCCTGCGTGTCCAGCCAGGAAATGGTTGAAGGAAGTTAACACAACAGCTATGGATAGTGAGGAGTTAACACAACAGCTATTGAATAGTGAAGGAAGTTTACACAACAGCTATTGATAGTGAGGAAGTTAGAACACAGCTATGAATAGTGAAGGAAGTTAGAACAAAGCTATTGAATACTGAAGGAAGTTAACACAACAGCTATTGAATAGTGAAGGAAGTTAACACAACAGCTTTGAATACTGAAGGAAGTTAACACAACAGCTATTGAATAGTGAAGGAAGTTAACACAACAGCTATTGAATAGTGAAGGAAGTTAGAACAACAGCTTGGAATAGTGAAGGAAGTTAGAACAACAGCTATGGAATGGTGAAGGAAGTTAACACAACAGCTATTGAATAGTGAAGGAAGTCAACACAACAGCTATGAATAGTGAAGGAAGTCAACACAACAGCTATTGAATAGTGAAGGAAGTCAACACAACAGCTATTGAATAGTGAAGGAAGTCAACACAACAGCTATGGAATAGTGAAGGAAGTCAACACAACAGCTATGGAATAGTGAAGGAAGTCAACACAACAGCTATGGAATAGTGAAGGAAGTCAACACAACAGCTATGGAATAGTGAAGGAAGTCAACACAACAGCTATGGAATAGTGAAGGAAGTAACACAACAGCTATGGAATAGTGAAGGAAGTCAACACAACAGCTATGGAATAGTGAAGGAAGTTAGAACAACAGCTATGGAATAGTGAAGGAAGTTAGAACAACAGCTATGGAATAGTGAAGGAAGTCAACACAACAGCTATGGAATAGTGAAGGAAGTTAGAACAACAGCTATGGAATAGTGAAGGAAGTTAGAACAACAGCTATGGAATGGTGAAGGAAGTTAAACAACAGCTATGGAATGGTGAAGGAAGTTAGAACAACAGCTATGGAATGGTGAAGGAAGTCAACACAACAGCTATGGAATGGTGAAGGAAGTTAGAACAACAGTTATGGAATGGTGAAGGACGTTAGAACAACAGCTATGGAATGGTGAAGGACGTTAGAACAACAGCTATGGAATGGTGAAGGAAGTTAGAAAGTGAAAAGAGTCAGAAATCTGTTGATATCTAACATTAGGGAGAACAAAATGAAATATGCTATAAAAAAAATAATAAATAAATAAAAGAAAGAAAGAAAGAAAAATCGAGTAAAAGCTTCAACACCACAGATCAGAGCGACTGCGAATTAAACAGATGTTTGTTTGATCCCTGCTTAACCTGGGCGCGCGCGCGTGCGTTTGTGTGTGTGTGTATGTGTGTGTGTGTGTGTGTGTGTGTGTGTGTGTGTGTGTGTGTGTGTATGTGTGTATGTGTGTGTGTGTGTGTGTGTGTGTGTGTGTGTGTATGTGTGTATGTGTGTGTGTGTGTGTGTGTGTGTGTGTGTGTGTGTACGTGTGTGTGTGTTCGATTGATTAAGTGATAATACACGAAGAAAAAGAGCTAGATATGCAAAAAGAAAAGATAATGACTACATCCGCAATCTAAAGGAACAAATAACAGAATAAAGAGAGAGAGAGAGAGAGAGAGAGAGAGAGAGAGAGAGAGAGAGGAGAAGCGATGAAGTCGTGAAACCGCTGTTTCAATCATAAGCGACGTGTGTTTTGTTTTGCCAGTTCAGACGAAAACGGTTTCAACTGCTCACGAATGACAAAGGAATGTATTCTTAGTCTTTTGCACCACAAATGCATGACGTATTTTACAAGTGTGTGTGTGTGTGTGTGTGTGTGTGTTAACACGCGGTCTCACGTGCGGCCTAATTTGACACGCACCAAAAGGGATTCATGATCTTTGTGTAGCCATTGTCAGCCAGGCGCGCCGCGTGAGCGAGCAGAGAGCGAGAGAGAGAGACAGAGAGAGAGAGAGACAGAGACTAAACAAGAGGTAAGCGTTTATGACCTTCAATGAGAGGAGGCGTGTTTGTCTTTGTCTCTGGTCGTCCTGGTGTTTTGACGTCAAAACGATATGGTCGGTGCCAAAACCTCATCGTTGTCGCAATCGAATGACGGAGTTCCGTCGTGAAAGACGCAATTTCGTCACAAACAGTTTCTAAATCGATGACACACAAAAGGTTGGCCATTGTGGGTAATAATAGCGTCTGTTAAGCGAATGATGGGGTAATGAGGTGAACCCACAATTAGTGAGTGTGGTTAAGGGTATTACGTACACGTAACAACCGTTTCACGGAATTGAACGCGTCCTTTAAAGTTAGGAGAGAGGGAGAAGATGGGTGGAGTAACAGCCTAATACATTGTCGTGAATAGCAGCCAAGATCGGATAACTCTTAAGAGTGTAAACAATCAACAAGTAGGGTAAGTCTTGCTCCCATAAGAAAACCTACACAGAGTAACTTTAATTCAGGACTGGCACAGCCTTTTAAATTCGAATAAAGTCAGACAAATACAAAGACGAACAATCTAATAGTGGGGGAAAAACAAGCGCAGGCCAACAACCCCTCTGTCATCCAGTAATGACTTGGCAAAGATTTGGACTTAAGGGGGGGAGGGGGGGAGGGGGAGGGGGAGGGGGGTTGAAGGTGAAGAAAATGGGAACATGAAATTAAGAAAATATGTTCATTGTTTACTGTTCCTGCCTCATTTCATTTTCAATTTCTTAAGAGTGTGTTTTCAACAGGAAGCGTTTCACGAGTTCAAAATTTCATCGACTCATGAAATATTTTGTTCGGCTCAGACTAGTCTTCTTTGTGTATGAAAAATTAAAAAACAAAACAAACAAAAAAAACCCTTTTCATAGTGCAACAAACTTACAAACTAGAGATACATTATGAATCAACTAAGGGGGGGGGGGGGGGGGGGGGGGGGGGGGGGGGGGGCCTACTCAAGCCCTTTTGTTCATCGACTTCAATGGGAGATTTCTTCTTCCGAAAGGAAAGGAAGGGAAGTGTGCTCTGTTGTCGCTAACTATCACTTTAGCTCTCTTTCTTTGTCCTCGCACCCAAAGTGGTGTTCCAATTAGGTGGAATTTTATTTAAAGGCGTTGCAGAACGGAGCGATCTATGTCATTATGCGCCAGTTTCACCACCAGTCGGGAATGAGCAAAACAAACATTTCTTACATTGATGCGTGCGTTTGTTTCTTTGTGGGTGGTGGTGGTGGTGGTGGTGGTGTGATGGTACCGGTGGTGTGTGTGTATGTGTGTGTGTGTGTGTGTGTGTGTGTGTGTGTGTGTGTGTGTGTGTGTGTGACTCTCTCTCTCTTTTTTTTTTTTTTTTTTTTTTTTTTTTGGGGGGGGGGGGGGGGGGGGGGGTGATACGTGATTGTTGCTTCCTTTGTTTTTGTTGTCTGTTTGTTTTTAAATTTCTGCTGAAGTGACCATAGTGGTGTTGATGGTGGTGATGGTGGTGGTGGTCGTCGTCGTGGTGTGTGTGTGTGTGTGTGTGTGTGTGTGTGTGTGTGTGTGTGTGTGTGTGTGTGTGTGTGTGCGTGTGTGTGTGTGTGATGTTTATGGGGTTTTTTATTTTGGGGGTAACAGTTTGTTTTGTTTTTGTTTTGTTTCTTTCATTTTGTTTTCTGCTGTAGTGATCATTGATTTATCAGTCTGCAGATGCTTACAGATTTCTGTTCATTTTGTTTGTATTTTAGGTGCAGGTGTTAACATTTCATGGCGATTTCTGTGTGTGTGTGTGTGTGTGTGTGTGTGTGTGTGTGTGTGTGTGAGAGAGAGAGAGAGAGAGAGAGAGAGAGAGGAGAGAGAGAGAGAGAGAGAGAGACATACAGACAGACAGACAGAAAGACCTGCTGTTTATGGATTCATTAACTGCAAACTGGGGCGGTGAAGGCGAGGGGTGGGGTGGGGTGGGTGGGGATGTTGCTCTAATGAATACAGACTACTAACTGCGAGCTAAGTGTTCAGTTGTAGTTTGTCCTCATGAAAGCCCAGGCGACCACGCAGAGCCTTATCAGAGCCGTCAATTTCACATGGCCCGCGGGCACAAAGGTCACATCCGGAAAAGGTCAGTTCCTGAAACAAGAGTAGCCTGCTCCTTGAAAGAGAGACCAACAACATAGCACCCTGAAGGAGAGACCAACAACATAGCACTCTGAAATAGAGACCAACAGCATAGCACCCTGAAAGAGAGACCAACAACATAGCACCCTGAAAGAGAGACCAACAACATAGCACCCTGAAAGAGAGACCAACAACATAGCACTCTGAAATAGAGACCAACAACATAGCACTGTGAAAGAGAGACCAACAACATAGCACTCTGAAATAGAGACCAACAACATAGCACCCTGAAAGAGAGACCAACAACATAGCACCCTGAAAGAGAGACCAACAACATAGCACTCTGAAATAGAGACCAACAACATAGCACCCTGAAAGAGAGACCAACAACATAGCACCCTGAAAGAGAGACCAACAACATAGCATTGTGAAAGAGCTAGAGAGACCAACAACATAGCACCCTGAAAGAGAGACCAACAACATAGCACGCTGAAAGAGAGACCAACAACATAGCACCCTGAAAGAGAGACCAACAACATAGCACCCTGAAAGAGAGACCAACAACACAGCACTCTGAAAGAGAGACCAACAACATAGCACTGTGAAAGAGAGACCAACAACACAGCACCCTGAAAGAGAGACCAACAACATAGCACCTGAAAGAGAGACCAACAACATAGCACCCTGAAAGAGAGACCAACAACATAGCACCCTGAAAGAGAGACCAACAACATAGCACTGTGAAAGAGAGGCCAACAACATAGTACTGTGAAAGAGAGACCAACAACATAGCACCTGAAAGAGAGACCAACAACATAGCACCCTGAAAGAGAGACCAACAACATAGCACTGTGAAAGAGAGACAAACAGCATAGCACTGTGAAGAGAGACCAACAACATAGCACTGTGAAAGAGAGACCAACACATAGCACCCTGAAAGAGAGACCAACAACATAGCACTGTGAAAGAGAGACCAACAACATAGCACCCTGAAAGAGACCAACAACATAGCACCCTGAAAGAGACACCAACAACATAGCACCCTGAAAGAGAGACCAACAACATAGCACTGTGAAAGAGGACCAACAACATAGCACTGTGAAAGAGAGACCAACAACATAGCACCCTGAAAGAGACACCAACAACATAGCACCCTGAAAGAGAGACCAACAACATAGCACCCTGAAAGAGAGACCAACAACATAGCACCCTGAAAGAGAGACCAACAACATAGCACTCTGAAATAGAGACCAACAACATAGCACCCTGAAAGAGAGACCAACAACATAGCACTGTGAAAGAGAGACCAACAACATAGCACCCTGAAAGAGACACCAACAACATAGCACCCTGAAAGAGAGACCAACAACATAGCACCCTGAATGAGAGACCAACAACATAGCACTGTGAAAGAGAGACCAACAACATAGTACTGTGAAAGAGAGACCAACAACATAGCACCCTGAAAGAGAGACCAACAACATAGCACTGTGAAAGAGAGACCAACAACATAGCACCCTGAAAGAGAGACCAACAACATAGCACCCTGAAAGAGAGACCAACAACATAGCACCCTGAAAGAGAGACCAACAACATAGCACCCTGAAGAGAGACCAACAACATAGCACCCTGAAAGAGAGACCAACAACATAGCACCCTGAAAGAGAGACCAACAACATAGCACCCTGAAAGAGAGACCAACAACATAGCACTGTGAAAGAGAGACCAACAACATAGCACCCTGAAAGAGACACCAACAACATAGCACCCTGAAAGAGAGACCAACAACATAGCACCCTGAAAGAGACACCAACAACATAGCACCCTGAAAGAGAGACCAACAACATAGCACTCTGAAATAGAGACCAACAACATAGCACCCTGAAAGAGAGACCAACAACATAGCACTGTGAAAGAGAGACCAACAACATAGCACCCTGAAAGAGAGACCAACAACATAGCACCCTGAAAGAGAGACCAACAACATAGCACCCTGAATGAGAGACCAACAACATAGCACTGTGAAAGAGAGACCAACAACATAGTACTGTGAAAGAGAGACCAACAACATAGCACCCTGAAAGAGAGACCAACAACATAGCACCCTGAAAGAGAGACCAACAACATAGCACCTGAAAGAGAGACCAACAACATAGCACCCTGAAAGAGAGACCAACAACATAGCACCCTGAAAGAGAGACCAACAACATAGCACCCTGAAAGAGAGACCAACAACATAGCACCCTGAAAGAGAGACCAACAACATAGCACCCTGAAAGAGAGACCAACAACATAGCACTGTGAAAGAGAGACCAACAACATAGCACCCTGAAAGAGAGACCAACAACATAGCACTGTGAAAGAGAGACCAACAACATAGCACCCTGAAAGAGAGACCAACAACATAGCACACTGAAAGAGAGACCAACAACATAGCACTGTGAAAGAGAGACCAACAACATAGCACCCTGAAAGAGAGACCAACAACATAGCACCTGAAAGAGAGACCAACAACATAGCACCCTGAAAGAGAGACCAACAGCATGAATAGGTCACTAAGAGAGACCAACAACATAGCACCCTGAAAGAGAGACCAACAACATAGCACCCTGAAAGAGGAGACCAACAACATAGCACCCTGAAAGAGAGACCAACAACATAGCACCCTGAAAGAGAGACCAACAACATAGCACCCTGAAAGAGAGACCAACAACATAGCACTGTGAAAGAGAGACCAACAACATAGCACCCTGAAAGAGAGACCAACAACATAGCACTGTGAAAGAGAGACCAACAACATAGCACCCTGAAAGAGAGACCAACAACATAACACCCTGAAAGAGAGACAAACCGCATGAATAGGTCACAACATGGTCGCTAAATTATCAACACATTTCAAAACGACGAAAACCCGTCTATTTAGCGCCTAATCTGAGGAGTTAAATGACGGGTCTGTTCGTAGGCTTCGTCATGTCGTTGCTTGAAGCGTTGTCTGGTCTGCCTGGAGAAGACCACAGAGGACGAAGAGCGAAGTCTCTGTCTTGTCATTCCTGTCTTTTGCCTTCGTTTGGTGCAGTTGTCATTTCTTGTTAAGTTTGTTTCTGTTTCCGTCCGCAGTGACCTCCCTTTGAACCTATGTTTAAAGACCATAAGACTAAGCCGCGCTGGGGCTGCCCACCGGGTTTGTTTGTTTTCTTTTTTATTTATCAAACCTAGATTTTAAAAGCATGAGAAATGATGAAAAATATTCAAATGGCCGCCCCCCTGGTTGTTTTTCCTCAGTGACCGCGGAAAGTGGTAATTTGACTCCTCTGCCTTTTCAGTTTTAAGAAGAATGCAATCCCAGAAAAGGCTGGTGTGCAATACCGTTAGTATGTTTGTTGAGTTTTCAAAAAACCAACCAAAGGTGCCACCTAAGAAGCAAAAGAAAATCATGAAAACTCAACAAACATACTACGGTATTGCACACCAGCCTTTTCTGGGATTGCATTCTTCTTAAAACTGAAAAGGCAGAGGAGTCAATTTACCACTTTCCGCGGTCACTGAGGAGAAACAACCAGGTTTCGAAATATCGGTATATGACCAGGAGTTATATGTTAGTGAGTTGCCCTCCCTATTGGAGGATGTCTCCCCCTTGGAGACTATAAGCTTGCTGAAGGCTCATTTTGAGAAGCATTTATTTTATTTTTCCCCATTCACCCACTCAAGCACATACTATTAGTTAGGCAGAATCATCTACCACTGCAGATTGAATGCTTATCTCTCCCCCTATTTCTTCAATCTAAGACATAGAGCAAGCTTTGTTTATAATTCAATATTTCTTGCAGTCATTGCAACACCAAGCTGCTCTGTAAGTTGCTGGAACGGTGCTCGGTACTTATCCTTGGAATTTATTAGTTTGTTGTATTTTAGTCCCTTGCGGATTCATTCCAAGAACTGGCCCTCAGCACTTGTGTCTTAAGAGGATATCTTTTTATATTTTCTACTTTTCACAAGAAAATGTAGTTTGTTTTGCTCTTTCATGATTTTTCTTTTGCTTCTTAGGTGGTACCTTTGGTTGGTTTTTTGAAAACTCAACAAACATACTACGGTATTCCACACCAGCCTTTTCTGGGATTGCATTCTTTTTAAAACTGAAAAGGCAGAGGAGTCAAATTACCACTTTCCGCGGTCACTGAGGAGAAACCACCAAGTTTCGAAATATCGGTATATGACCAGGAGTTATATGTTAGTGAGTTTCCCTCCTATTGGAGGATGTCTCTCCCCTTGGAGAATATAAGCTTGCTGAAGGCTCATTTTTAGAAGCATTTATTTTATTTTTCCCCATTCACCCACTCAAACACTACTGTTAGTTAGGCAGAATCATCTTCCACTGCAGATATGAATGCTTATCTCTCCCCCTATTTCTTCAATCTAAGACATAAGAGCAAGCTTTGTTTATAATTCAATATTTCTTGCAGTCATTGCAACACCAAGCTGCTCTGTAAGTTGCTGGAACGGTGCTCGGTACTTATCCTTGGAATTTATTAGTTATATATATATATATATATATATATATATATATATATATATACATACACGCCATAGAGGCAGTCAGACACTGCAGAATTGACAACTATAGTGTTTACTCTGGATAGTGTGTACATTATAATACCTAATCACACATTACAACAACAACAACAGCGCCAGCAAAGCTGCATGGCGTAGATTGTTTTCTGTATGTTGTTGTTGTTGCTTTTAAAAAGCATGAGGGAGGTCACTGCGGCAGAAACAAGAAATGACAACAGCAACAGCAACAACAACAACGAAAAAAACAAAAAAAAAAAAAAGACAGGAAAAAAGAGTGTAAAAACAATGCCCAGAACAAAGACAGAAAGAAGAATGGTTCATAAAGGTTGACAAAGAAAAATGACGAAAAAGTAAAAACAGAAAAAAAAACGAAAGGTAGACTCCAGAGAACGACATCAAAGAGGAAGTTACTAGCCTAGAATGCCCAGGAGACGGGAGAGTTGTCTGTACTGAAATAACCCTCAGTATCTCCGACTGGACGCAACGCCGAGTGCCCATTTGCGTTTATAAAATTTGGTTTTCGTCGGAAGAACATAAAGAAATTCAGCAATAAATTCTTTATGAACCCCACACCCTGACAAATACATGCTTTCGCCATTTTTTTTCAATGAATAAATACAGCATAAAATTAGCATTCTGAATCATATAGACCGACCTGAATGGCATAGTAGTAGTATACCAGTCTATTTATGCCTTAGAAATTAACAACAACAAAAAATCAGTACAGCGAGAAACAACCATTATGAATCATAGAAGCCTATCTGAATGCTATTACAATATTGTGTCAATCCACTCAAAAAGATGCACACAAAAAAAATCTTCTGATGTTTAGGTTTCTTTCAAAATTGTTTCGCATGGTAAACAAAATAAACGGATTTTTAGTGTGCTTGTATTACATCTTAATCACGAGGAAGACCAAAGTTAAGATATTCGTAATTTATTCAAATATGTTCAGATTTCGCTACACCAAACATGATAGGAGATACGGAGAAGATTTCGGCCGTGCATCTGTGTAAAAGCATGTAATGTTCACAACAAAACACCAAAGCATGTGTACGGCAGACCATTAAACACACACAACACAACACACACACACACACACACACACACACACACACACATACATACACACACACACACCACACACACACACACATACATACACACACACACACACACACACACACACACACACATACACACACACACACACACACCCACACACACACACACACACACACACACACACACACACCACACACACACATACACACACACACACACACACACACACACACACACACACACACACACACACACACACACTCACACACACACACACACACACACACACACAAAGAAAAAAAGAAAACAAAAGAAAAGAAAGAAAGAAAAGAACAAAACATCTGAATGTCGTCAACATCTTGACAACAGGGGTTTTGTTCGTTTGTTTGAGTTTTGTTTTGTTTTGTTTTTGTTTTGTTTTGTTTTGTTTTACTTTCATTTTACAGGCAAGTATGCTTTCTAACGGAGAAGTCTCAAGCTTGGTTCTTTTTCAAACATCCTTATATTAGTTCTGGCCCGTCATACCGACCACCTCTCTTTAAACAATACACCAAATTTTCTACACCAAAAGTTTGGAGGCGCAGAGCGTTACCGTATGTTTCCCACCAGGGTAACATTTTGTTTCATTTTTAATCCGTGTTTTGTCTTGGTGTTGTATACCGCTGTGTTCTGTTTCCTCTGCTTTCCTCTCTGTTCTCCCTGTCTGTGGCTCTCGCAACCATGTTTTTGGAACACAGTTGACCAGAATGTGTCGTTCAAGAACTGAGCGGGCTCTCTTTTCATGCATCATGTTTTGCGTTTCTTCCACAGTGAGCTGTCGGTATCTGTCAGGGTGGATAACACGCTTAATGAGTTTAGTTCCTATGTCTTGCTGACATATATGTATATGTGTATGTATGTATGTATGTATGTATGTATGTATATATATATATATATATATATATATATATATATATATATATATATATATATATATAAAAGAGAGAGAGAGAGAGAGAGAGAGGAGAGAGAGAGAGAGGAGAGAGAGAGAGAGAACAATGCACAAAAGAACAACAAGTTGGCTCTTCGTAATCTCAAATTTTCGGCGAGCACACCTCATCTTCCTCAGGGGGACATTAATTGTCTTATTTCACCCAGGTATCACAAAATATTCGGACATTCTCTCTGATTAAATAAGAAAAGTAAGAAGTAGGAAGTGAAAAGCCTGAAAACAATGTACAATCGGAACACACACTCACAGGCGGTGCAATATACTGATAAGTAATAGTGTGTATTCCATACGATGATTTTAATAGATATATAGAATAGCCGTATACACACATACATACATGCGTACGTCGTATTAAATACATAGCATACAATACTTACCACCAAAAAGTACTTACAGACACAGCCAAGATACATTCCATACATACATATAGCATACACATGCCGCTAATAACTTATCTTATCACCATATATATGCCTATTAAAAGCCATCAGCATATATCAATAAATAGCCCACACACGCAACACACAGTAGGTAACGTTTCATAAGCCCAGACCGACTGCAAAGCCAAATCAGGCTGACACAGCGATGAAATCAACTCAACAAAATTCATAAATAACAAAAACATGCATGCAAATATATATCTATATATTATATAATATAAATATAGAGAGAGAGATAGAGAAGAGAGAGAGAGAGCAAGAGAGAGATGATGAGCGATATAAGAGAGAGAGAGATAGAGAGAGAGAGAGAGAGAGAACATAAAAATAGAGAGAAGAGAGAGAGATAATGGTAGCAAGTATCAACAGAGATTATAAAAAAAATGCTCAACCGAACGCAGGGAGTCAACTTGTTAAAAATAAGGTGTGTGTATACAACATAACAAGCATAAACACATACAAATATGCCTAGCCTATAAACCTTACATACACAAAAAGTATGTACCCATATGCTAGGCCTACATAAACCTCAAGTCTGCTAAGATACATTCATTCACACACACACACACACACACACACACACACACACTCACCACACACACACCCACACACACACACACACAGAAATACAGGAACTCTAACCAAGAGAGTGTTAACTTGACCGGCACATATAGTCAAAGAGGACACACTACAATGTAATCAACACTTACAAAACAGACACAGCGCGTGCCGATTATTGATCTATCTCATGCGAAACAAATAACACCAACGCTTAAAAACAATGACCACCTTTTGCATTCAGTGGGAACGTAAAAATTCCTTTCGACCGATTGAAATTTTAGGCAAAAACTGATCAAAATAGACAGATGTGTGTGCGTGTGTGATGTGTGTTGAGTGTGTTTGAAGTGTGTGTGTGTGTGTGTGTGTGTGTGTCAAGGAGGGGGCGGGGAGAATTTGGCCACCAGCAACAACAATAAATTCATAACAGAGATCGTTAGAAAGAAGTGAAATGGATGATCATATGATAATGTGGAGTGGGGGCGAAGATCATCTTCAACAACGACATATAAAATACAAATGATTATAATAATAAAAGTAATAATAATAAAGAAAAAAAAATAAAGTAATAATGATAAAAGTAATTAATGACGACCCGAAACGATATGATATGAAGAGATAAGATGAATGATGATATGATGAATGATGATGATTATGATGATCAGCACCACACAGCAGCGTAAGACAATTTTGGAATGGAAAAAAAATTAAAACGATTAAAAAAAAGTAATGATTCTAATTCCACAAAAATAAGAAAATACAAAAACTAAATAAATTTCATAATGAAAATGTCCACAATGAATAACAGTGGAATGTATAAATAAGTAAATGAAAAACTGATAACCAAAATGTAAATTACAAACAAACAGAAGATTCGAATAGATACCCTAATAGAAAAGTAACTGATAAAAATTGAAAAAATAAATGGAAATAGAGTGAAAAGATGGGCTAACAAGTATATATATAAATATAAAATATATATATATATATATATATATATATATATATATTATTTATATATATAGCTGAAGCAATTAATTAGTGGAGAAAACAAGTGCATGCCAACATACATCATCATATAGTAATACTTGCAAGATTTGATCTTTCAGAAAAAAAATGAAGAGAAGAAAATGGGGACTGTTTTATAAATATTAGAAACCCTCCACTAGCAGCCTGCCGGAACCATCAAATTCCCTCTCGAAGACATATATATATATAAACAATATATATATATATACATATAAATATAAATATACAACATAATAAAAGACTCGAATTTCCAGGAACCTTGCTTCGCTTCAGATTTATTCCCTAAATTTATCGCCGAAACTTCTCAAGCTGAAACAGAAACCACGCATCGCAACCTGCAATTAAAACAACAAAAGAGGGGGGGGGGGGGGGGAAAAGGGGGGGGGGAATGGGGGGGGGGGGGGGGGGGGGGGGGGGGGGGGGGGGGGGGGGGGGGGGGGCGGGGGGGGGGGGGGGCGGTGGGGGGGGGGGGAAGCATAGAAGGGATTTGAAACACATGACAACTGCAAGCATCACAACATAGCACACTTGCAGCTATTTCGTTAAAAAGGACTGTCATTATCCTTTTACAATCTTAGTAAATTGCACATTGCAAACCAGAATCAATCCACTGGAGGAAAATAAATCAAGATTTCAGCATAAACCCCACCAAATATCATAAAGACAAGGGAAGAGAGAGAAGAGAGAGAGAGAGAGAGGAGAGAAGAGAGAGAGAGAGAGAGAGAGAGAGAACGAGGGGAAGAGAGAGAGAGAAGGATAGAGAGAGAGAGAATTAGAGAGCGAGAGCGAATAGAGAAGAGAAGAGAAAGAGAGAGAAGAAAGAGGGGAGAGAAGATAGAGCGAGAGAGAGAGCGAGAGAGAAAAAGAAGAGAGAAGAAGAAGAAAGCGGGAGAGAGAGAGAGACTAGAAAAAGGTCTATCTTATTACGAAATACTTTGACAAGAAAATAGTGTCAACCAACCAACCCTCAAATATACTTGCAAACAACCGGATTAAAAATTCCATCTTTAGGATGGTGTCTAAGTATGTCCAAAGGTTATACAAAGGTGGGGGGGGAGAGAAAGAAGGGTGGGGGAGGAAACATTTGGACAACACACAAATGCACACAAACATTTCATACTGCGCTTCCTCTGTTAAAAAGACTTCCATTCTCCTATTATAGCTTAGAAAGCACATGTTACAACAAATCTATTCATCCACTGGAGGAAAAAACAATTCCAGCAGTATCAAGACATTTGAGCATGAACCTCCACCAGATACCAAAAACAGGACAGAGGGGAAGAAGAGAGAGAAGAGAGAGAGAGAGTGATAGAGATAGAGAGAGAGAGAGAGAGAGAGAGAGAAAATAGAGAAGGGAAAGAGAGAGAAGAGAAAGAGAAAAGTAAAAGAGAGAGCGAAAAAGAGAAGAAGAAAAGAAGAGAAAGAAAAAGGGGGGGAGAGAGAGAAGAAAAAGAAGAAAAAGAGAGAGAAAGAGAGAAAAAAAGGAGGGAGAGATATAGAGAGAGAAGAGAGAGAAGAGAGTAGCGAGAAAAGAGAGAGAAGAGAGAGAAAACCGATATAGAAAAATACTAGTTACTAAATACTTTAAACAGAAATTGCTTACCATGTCGTCTTTGATCTTCCATTAAAAATGACTTAAAACCATTCAGTAAAGAGACAGATTAAACATTCCTCCTTGGGAGGAAATGGACTGGACTGCTATATATATAGATATATATATATATATATATATAATATATATATATAATAGATATCATAAATATACACATATATATGTATATTATATATAACAGACAATAGAAATACATATAATATATATATATATATATAGATAAATAGATAATAGAGAAGAAGAGGAGACAGAGAGAGAACAAGGAGAGAGTACAGAAGATAGTATCTGTAATATATATATATAAATAGATATATATAATTATATAAATATAAAATATAAAAATATAAAATATAATATATATGTTCATTTATTCAATAGCATATCATCATCTGTTGTTGTGCAATCACTACCATTATAATAAATTATCACTCTCTCCTTTATATATTTTATCATTATAGATATATATATATAAATATATAATATATATATACATATAATATAGATAAGAAAATTATATATAAATACAAGTAAAAATCAAGTCTCTTCATTGTCTCCACACAAGGGTAAAATCAACATTAAAACTCGAGCGTTTCGCCCAAAGCTTCATCAGGAAGTGTGAAATGTGCCAATTTGAACACATCAAGAAAAAACAGTTCAGTGTTGGCATAGGCTACATACCAGGTTCCTCCTGTTACATATCATTTCCCGAGCTACGCAAAAAAACACAAACTCAATGCAAGAAAAGAGAGAGAGAGAGAGAGAGAAGAGAGAGAGAGAGAGAGAGAGATAGAGAGAGAGAAGAGAGGGGGGGGGAAGGGGGGAAGTGGGAAAAAGTAGTGGTGGTGGTGGTCGTGGAACAACTGGTAGCAGAATACCGAAGGATAAAGCGGAAGGGAGGGAGGTGAATTTGGTCTAGTGATAGTAAGGGATGTGGGTAGAGGGGTACGGATGGAAGGAAGAACAGAGCGAGGGAATGAGGTGGGGGTTTGGAGAAAATTGAGAGAGAGAGAGATCTAAGGAGTGAGGGAAAGAAGAAACACAAGGACAAAGACAAGAAGAAGAGATAGAGAGATAGAGAGATGAGAGAGAAAGAAGAGAGAGAGAGAGAAAAGTCCCAAAGAAGAACACAGAGAGAACGAAGGAGAAAAAGGGGGGTGGGGAAAAAGAGAGAGGGGGAGAGAACGAGCGACAGAGAGAGAGAAAGAGAGAGAGAGAGAGAAGAAGAGAAGAGAGGAGAGCACGAGAGAAGGGAAAAGAGAGAGAGAGGAGGGGGGAACAGAAAAAGAGAAGAGAGAGAGAGAAAGAGACTAGAGATGAGGAAAGAAAACACTAGACAAAGACAGAAGACAGAGGGAAAAAAAAAAAAAAAAAAAAAAAGGGTGGGTTGGGTGGGGATGGGGTAGGTAGTGGGTGGGGGGGAGGGGAAAGGGAGAGCAAAGAATAAGAAAAGGAAGCAAATGCGCAACGTACATCGAGCATGAAGTTCTACTAGTGAACAATCAGTTAAACGAGCAGTTGGAAGGTGTTTTTTTTTTTGTTTTTTTTAAATGACTGTGGATCGATTTTAACGTGTGGACAGCCTATGTGGCCCTCCGCGGTCGGCTGGGCTAGAAGCCAACATTATCTTATCTTATCTAACTAGTGAACAACATGGTTACTAAAAACCATACAAAACTATAAATCGTCAAGACTGGCTTATTAGGCATTCCTAAAACCACTTACATCAAGCGCAATAACAACTAGTTCACTTATAATTAATCAGGAAACGATATACATGAGACTAACCCCCACTCCCCCTCCCCCCGACACACACACACTCACAAAACCTTTCGGTAGCACAGTCCGATCCTAGAAAGGACCATCCTCCTCATATTTTCATATTGCACCCAAGTTTCTCATTCCTTAAAGTATGAAAGATATCCGTCCTATAATTGAGCCTCCCATTGAAAATGGTTCCCAATATTTGCCTGTACCACCATGGTCCAATATTTGCCTGCCAAAAAATTTCCTATCCCAACAGATTATCTTCACTGTGCACCTGTTTCAATGGCATGGATGGAACTAAATATGAACTGTAGATCATTTGGGTGTGGAAGTTTCTGTTTTATATTATAGGACGGATTCTTTCATACTTTAAAGGAAAAAGAAATTTGGCAGCAAAATATGAAATATGAAGGTTATGGTCCTTTCAGGATCTACTGGTGCCTACAGAAGTTATTTGTGAGAGTGTTTGTGTCGGGGAGGGGAATGAGGTTAGTCCTCATGTCATATCGTATTCCTTAATAATTCATAAGTGAACTGTTTAATTTGATCTTATTAAGTGTTTTTTAGAGCTAAAAAGATGCCAGTCGTGTGCGAATAGTATAATACTGTTATAGTACCAATGTTGTATCACTAGTAGAAATTCATGCTCGAATGTAATTTCGCAATAGCATTCCATTTTCCTTACTTCTTTGCTCCTCCAATCACCCCCATCCCACCCCTACCTCCCCCCATCCCCCACCCAATCCCCCACCCCCCCACTCCCACCATTTTTTTATTTTTTTTTTCCCCTCGGGTCTTCCCTGTCTTGTCATAGTGTTCCTTTCCCTCACTCTCTATCCTCTGTCTCTCTACTCTCACTCTTTTTCTGTTATCCCCCTCTCTCTCTCACTCTCCTCATCTCTCTTTTATCCATCACTCTTTCTCTCCCTCTCTCTCTCTCTGTCGCACTTTCACTCCTCCTCACTCTTCACCTCCCACCGCCCCTTTTCTCCTTCTTTCTCTCTGTGTTCTTCTTTGGACTCTCTCTCTCTCTCGCTCACTTTATCCTCTCTCCTCACTCTCTCTCTCTCATCTCCGTCTCTCTCTCTCTCTCACTTCTTGGTCTTTGGTCCTTGTGTTACTCTTTCCCTCCTCTATAGTCCTCTCTCATCCTCCAATTTTCTCCCACCCCCACCCCTCCCCACTTCCCTCTCTCTTTTTCTTCCTTCCATCCGTACCCCCTCCTAACCCCAATCCCTACTATCCCTAGACCACAAACACCCCACCTCCCCCACGCCCTCCTCCAGCTTCCCATCCTTTCGTAATTCTTCAACAGTTGTTCAGACGACCACCACCACCACCTACTTTTTCACCCCACCCTACCCCCCTTCCCCCCCCCTCTCTCTCGCTCTCTCTCTCTCTCTCACTCTCTCATCTTGCAATGAGTTTGTGTTATTTTGCGTACACTTGAATGATATGTAACAGAGGAACTGGGATGTAAAGCCTATGCCCAACACTGAAACTGTTTTTTCTTGACTTTTTTCAAACTGACACATTCACACTCTCCTGATGAAGTCCAGTGGGCGAAAGCTACGAGTTTTAAAGTTATTTTACCCTTGTGTGGAGAAAATAAGCACTTGTTTTTACCTTGAAAATTTTTAATCTGCCTGTACTCATTGTTTGGTTGTGGTTTCGGAGCGGCAACGGAAAATTCAACCTGTGAAAATATATATAGAATATATATATATATATATAAATATTCAATAATATAAAAAATCAAACATAATATGTTGTATGTTATAATCACTAATATTATTATGTAATAAAATTATGATAAACATCATAATTATGATTATCAGAAATTATAATAACTAATTATCATTATCATTAATATCAAGCAGAACAATTCATCGGTGCTTCCCGAACTGTCGCCGGATCGCTTAGATCACGCTGACGACGGCAATGGACAATGAAACCGAAAGAAAAGAGGAAGAGTATAGAAAATTACTGAAGACGGCTACATCAGAAAGGGTTTTTATACAATGAACATGACAGCGAAACTTCTTTCTGATTTGCAGCTATTGTACCATATACCATCAACATTTCTCTCTTTACATGCCTTTATCCCTTTCATGCTCATTGTCACGAGATCGAAAAGCTCGGTAGGCATTACAATATGTCATGGTGGACAGCTACGCTTACGAATTTTCTGCGTAATGAAAGTTGCCTGTTGAAATACATCTGTGCGTTGTAGTTGGTTGTTGTTGTTGTTTTGAGTGGTGTGTGTGTGTTTTGTGTGTGTAGGGTGTGTGTTGAGAGGTGTGTGTGTGTTTCGTGTTAATATATATACATATATATATATATATAAATATATATATATATTAGTGTTGTGGGTTTAGTGTGTGTGTGTGTGTGTGTGTGTGTGGTGTGTGAGAAGAGAAGAGAGAGAGAGAGAGAGAGAGGCCGAGAGAGAGAGAGAGAGAGAAGAGAGAGAGAGAAGATAAACAATCGGATTTCGAAGTGTCCGTAACAGACCATGAGATTATGTGTTGTGGTTATCTCGCCATGGAGATCGTCCTCCCCCTTGGAGACAGTAGGCTTTCTGAAGGCACAATATGAGAAGCAATTTATTTTATTTTGGGTTTTTTTCCCCATTCACCCACACACGCACCTACTGTATAGTTAGGCAGAGATAGTCGCCACTGCAGGATGTGAAGTTGCTTCCCCCCCCCCCCCCCCCCTCCCCCCCCCCCCATTTCTTCAATCTCAAGACATAAGAGCCAGCGTTGTTTATAACTGAAAAATTTCTTGCGATCATTGGACAACACCAAGCTGCTCTGTAAGTTGCGGAAATGGTGCTGTGTACTTATCCTTGGAATTAATAATTAGTTTTAATTGAATAAAATATATATATATATATATATATATATATATAAAATATATATAAATAAATATATAATATAATATATATATATTTTCTTTCACAAAAAAGAGCTTTTTTTGGCTACTTTCATGATTTTCATTTGCTTCTTCGAGGTAATGGGCCACCTTGGGTTGGATTTTTGAAAACATCACAAACATAACTACGTAAAGCACAACCACTTTTTCTGGGATAGAATCCCAACCATAAAACCGGAAAAGCAGAGGAGTCAAATTACCTTTATCCCCGGCGGACACTGAGGAAGAAGACCAACAGGTTTCGAAATATCAGTAACCTGACCAGGATTAAATAATGTAAGTGGATTTAACAATTCTCCCCATTGGAGACTGTCTCCCTCCTTGGAGACAATAAGCTTACAGAAGGCTCATTTTGGATCATTTTATTTTATTTTCCCATACACCCACTCAACACATACATTAGTTAGGCAAATTAATCTCCACAGCATGGATATGAGAATAGCTTGATTACCCCCTATTTCTTCAATCTAAAAACATAAAGACAAGCTTATGTTTTAAATGAATATATCTTGCAGTCATTGCAACAACCACGCTGCACTTTAAGTGTAGCCGGGAATGGAGCTCGGTCCTTATCGATTGATTATTAGTATCATTATATCTATAACTAATATATCAATATATGATATAATATATTCACACCCATGCAAATTTGCAGCGCCTGTCCCCCGTCCCCCTACTTCCATTCGCCCTTGCCCCCACCCCCCCCCCTCCCCCCCCCCCGCCCGCTTTCGCTACGTACACAGTCACTTCAGCGAAAACACACCATTCACAAATTCAGTATATCACACTCCTGTGAGTGTGTGTTTCCGATTCTGTACGTTTATATCCTGCGTATATTTACTTCCTATTTCTTCTTTCTATTTTACATAACTGAGTGATTGTCAACTAATTTGTGATACCAGTGTGAACCTAAGACAAATAAAGTCCACTGAGGGCCGGATAGGCTCATTGGTAAGCGCCGACTTCGAGATCCCAGGGGTTGCGGGTTCGATTTCGGTATAGGGGGATTTTTCCCTCGAGTTAACATTGGTTCTGACTCCATTCCCCAAAAAGTCCCTTCGAATGAGACTATAAACCGAGTTTCCGTTTGCACGCGCACTGCATAAACATCTTGGCACACACGTAAAATCCCCATCAGACCAACTTCGGAAGAGAAGGCAAGTTTGGCCGTTGGTATGGATGACACGTGACACATAGCATGCACCTTCCCCGAGATGGAGTATGGCTGCCTTAATGGCGGGATAAAAAAGGGTCAAACACCCAAAACGCCACTGCCTGCTATACAGGGAGTGTCCGCCAGGAGTATCAGGCCAGCGTACGGGACGCAGAAAGAAAGAAAGAAAGAAAGAAAGTCCCCTAGGAAGGAGAATGTGCTCGCCGAAAAATTGGGAATAACGAAGAGCAACTGTTGTTCGTTTTGTCATTGGTTCCTCACTCTCTCACTCTCTGCGTCTCTCACTCTCTAATAATATATAAATATATATATATATCAATGATGAGCTCCTGAAGAGCCAGACTATGAGGGGGTGGCTTACACCGACAAGACATGATCACAGGTCAAGGGAAAGAAAGAATGGTGGAATAGAGTCGCGGCTGAGAAAAAAACTAAAACTTTGAAAAAATAGATGCAGTAAATACCTTCATGGCTAAGTCCTATGGCTCTCTAAATTATCTTGCTAGCTTTCCCATTATCTGTATTCTTCTTCTTTTCCTGTCATACTCTACCTCTCCTTCATCTTTTATTATTGTTACATAATAATTATCATTAATGCTATACAACCACAGACAGTACCAATTCTGTCATTTTTCTCTTCATTTTCTTTTGTTGATATCGTTATATTAATCACACTACAGTGGAGATTATTAAATGCCAAATATCTAATTAATATGTATATGATTATACATCAACAACAATAATAATATTATGTAATGGTTATTATTATACGATTAATACAACAACAACCAACAACAATAAAGATATGTAATTTAATATGAAGACTCTTATAATCATCAATATCATTACAACCCAGTAATTAATGTCTCCCCCTTCAGCCTGCGGAATTCCATCCCGTAGTCTTTTTGCACTGATTTCGAAGAGGATAAGGAATGTTCGACCTTCTTTTCATTGTCATGAATGCTATTTGTCTTGCCTGAAGACGACCAAAACAGGTCGAAACGCGTCGTTGTTTGTGTTGTCTTTGTTTCTTCCCTCGTTTAGTGGCGCAGTAATCCGTCTGATCTGCTGTTCAGTTTTCCCGCCTACCGAATCACATAATTTTATGGAACCTTTTCCTTTGTTTGGGGGTGGTGGTGGTGGTGGTGGTGTCGGTGGTGTTTTTGACGCCAAGCGGGCAAAGAGTGCCAAAACGCGCATTTCCTGCATTGTGTACACTCTGAGTTTGTAATATAGACCACAGTATCAACTTGAGGTCCAAGCTCGGTAAAGCAAACCATTGGACCATACGACGGCCAGAGTTAGTCCACAGCTGAAAGGATGCTAGATGAGAAGTATGTCAAGTATCAAGATTAACAGACTTGCCTAAAAACCGTACTACAAGGAACAGTGCGAGGAGGCAGAAGAGAGGACGGTAGAGAAAGAGACGGGAGACATTCAATTTCAGTTTCATCAAGAGCGTCACCGCGTGGCGGACTAGTCCATACACGCTACACCACCTCCCAGCTAAGTAATTGAGAACCACATACGCATGACTTGAAGCGATGGCTAAAGTGAATAACAACAAAGATGAGACAATAGAAGAAGAGGATCTCGTGCTAACGACTCACGAATGTCAGGACCTACGCAGTAGCCCATCGCGCTGGATCAAGACCTTGATGCCTACCTACCTGATTTTTGTGATTGTTGTCGTTTGTTGTTGTGTTTAAATATGTGTGTAAAAGTGAATGTAACACGTGTGCGTAATATGTCTTGGGCATGGCCCCATGTGATGTGCGTGGGCGCATGTGTGTGTGAGGGGTGTGTGTTGGTGTGTGTGTGTGTGTGTGTGTGTGTGTGTTAGTCCCGACGGAGGACTAACATTCAGTGCAATGGACTGTCCTCCACACTCAGCAGCCTGCCGAAGAGCGTCAAATTAACCGGGAGGGAGGAGGACAATGTTAGCGAAGTCTTCTGTGACGCCCCCCCTCCGCCCCCCCCCCCCCCCCCCCCCCACACACACACACACACGAGTGGGAGGTGTCAAATGTTTATTGCGTCCACTCTATTAGAATAAGCCAACTTTAATAGTCTACTGCCATTGCCATTGCCACATAAGAAACCGAAACATTGGAACACACTATAGCACTTGCTTAGTAGCCCGTTACAAATTTCGGCATTCACATTAAAGCTATATGTGATTTACAAACTGGCCATGAATCTATGCAATCCATAAGTCTCACCGGCACAGTTCACAATCATGGCATGAAGAACGGTGTGGCCCTGGCAGGAGAATGCGCGTTTTATTGTGAATTTAGTCTTCAGGGGCCATGGCGACAATGCCCGGCCTTGAAGACAGGGCCACAAGTTCTGCAGGGGGATTTTGAGCAGGGAATGGTGCCGGACATAAGGTGGGTTGGTCGACGTGTTCAGATTACAGCAGACTGGCGTGTTTTCAGGGTTTTAAACGCACATAAAGGGGATAATGGGTGTAATCTCGAAAGCAGGCTTGCAATCTTCTGTTATGTGCCAGCTGGACTTGAGGATCCTGTAGATGGGAAGTGAGAGAGGGCGGGGGAGGAGGTAAGCCGTAGGACTGTCTTTGGGGGCAGGGAGTTGTCTTCCTTTTCTTCTTCTTCTTCGTACGCTCAGACTGGCACCCCAGAGGTACTGACGAAAGTTGCTGTACGGCGGAGGCCCTCCAGAGATCCGTAGAGCTTTTCCCTTGTCGATGTGCCCGCGGGCCAGGTCTCCGCTCTTAGCTTCTGATGTGCGGGTAGTCCCGCTGGAAGTGTTTCTACCGTCATTGGGGCTGTACCGCATGGGCACCCTGAAGACTCGCCAGAGTGGAATTTTGTGAAAATGTGATGTGGGGAGTTGGGGGGGGAGGGGGGGGGGGGTATGGTGGTGAGGCTTCCAAGGCAGAGGGCCTGGACACAGCTGTAGTGCGGATGGGCACTTCGCTACTGACGGTGCTTGGGTACCCACGGCAGGTGAAAGAGTCGGACATTTTGACATGCGCAGTACAGCATACTTCAGTTCAACAAGTATGCGGAGTTAACATTGGTTCTGACTCCATTCCCCATACAGTCCTTCGAATGAGACCATAAACCAAGGTTCTGTGTGTGAACGCACGCAGAACATCTTGCACACACGTGAAATCCCATCACCAACTTTCGGAAGAGAAGGCCAGTTTGGCCGTTGGTATGGACGACACGTTACACATAGCATGCACCTTCCCCGAAAATGGAGTGTGGCTGCCTTAATGGCGGGATGAAAAACGGTCATACACACAAAACTCCACTACCTGTACATACAGGCAGTGTCCGCAGGAGTATCAGCCTGCGTACGCAGAAAGAAAGAAAGAAAGAAAGAAAGTTCAACACTGTATCTTGCTGTGACAGACAGGAGCACACCGACCTGACTCTGTCTGTCATAGATTTATCAATTCCACACGTATCCACACTTTTTTGTGGAGCTGGAAAAAACACCGTTCACGATTTGTTAGAAGTATGTATAACACATACACACATACGTACGTACGTACGTACATACGCATACACATACATACATATCTTGCATACATACATATCTTGCATACATACAACAAGTATAGATACTTTTTTCATTCTTTCTGTTTAATGCACTAGTATGATTTGGGTGGGGGGGGGGGGGGGATCAAGTACAATTGTAATATATGAGAAAACCATTAAAATATGTTTTTAAAACACGTAGCCAGCACGTTCACACCTTACTTACATCCATCCATATATTCATAGTTCAAATGTAAATATAGCCTGCATACATACATATGTAGCCTCAGTATTTACACACATAGCCTACCTACATACATACATGTATTGTCTACATACATACATAGCATAGGCATTTATGTACGTAACCTACATACATGCACATACACAGCATACATATCTATGTAGCCTATGTATTTGAATACATAGCCTACATACATGCATACATACGTACATGCATACATATACAATACATAGCCTACATGCATAATTAGCGTATGCACACACATACATACATACATACATACATACATACATACATACATACATACATACATACATGTATACATACATACATGCCTATCATACATACATTCATACACATATACTGACACATGCATATATAACCTGCATAGATATGTAGCCTATGAATTTACATACAAAGCCTGCATTCATATATGAATTACCTATATACATGCATGGTGTGTGTATGTACATATATAGCCTATAGACACATACTAACAGCCTGCATACTTATGTGGCCAACACACAAACACGATCTACATAAATTATATGGCCTATATACATACATACATACATACAGAGCCTACATACATATAATTCAAAACATGCATACATACATAACATTAACGCATAAATACATATCCTGCCTTATATGTAACCTTCATACACACATAAACACATATAATGCCTAGTCATATATATACGTACATGGCCTAAATGCAAACATTCATACATACTGTATAAACAGATTTAGCTCTTATTTATCGCTAACATATACCACCATACGTAATCCATGTATGTGGAGCTTGTAAACCAATGAAACTCCTGTTTTTCTCTACCTTTTCTTTTTCCATTTTTCCCTGCTCCAACCCCCCCCCCCCCCCCCCCTCACCCCCCCCCCCCCCCCTCTCCCAGTGCCATTACTTCCCTGCTCCAACCCCACCCTCACCCCCCCCTCTCCCAGTGCCATTACTTCCATAATTCCGACTCTCTTTACAGAGCCACACCCATCCTGTCTGTTCCCCGGCTGACTTCTTCAACTACAGTAGGATATGTCTCCCCAACAGCCCCATCCCCACCCCCACCCCACCACCCCCCAT
>CM031624.1:1288072-1290572 GCA_018398815.1 Conus ventricosus | reverse complement strand
GGATGGATGGATGTACGGCTGGATGGATGGATAGATGGATGGATGGATGGATGGATGGATGGATGGATGGATGGATGGATGGATGGATGGATGGATGGATGGATGGATGGATGGATGTACGGCTGGATGGATGGATAGATGGATGGATGGATGGATGGATGGATGGATGGATGGATGGATGGATGGATGGATGGATGGATGTACGGCTGGATGGATGGATAGATGGATGGATGGATGGATGGATGGATGGATGGATGGATGGATGGATGGATGGATGGATGGACGGACGAATGAATGAATGAATGAATGAATGAATGAATGAACGTTGGTTGGCTCAGGGTTGGGGAACAGGGCCACAAAGACGGACATTAAGCAGCAGAGTACTCAGCTTGTTGTTTGTGGCTTTCCAATGGAGAGAGAGACAGACAGACAGACAGACAGACAGACAGAGATATACACAGAGAGAGACAGACAGAGAGACAAAGGGAGAGAGAGAGAGAGACAGAGAAAGAGACAGACAGAGAGAGAGAGAGACAGACAGACAGAGAGACTGAGAAAGAGAGAGAGACAGAGTCAGACAGACGCACAGAGAGAGAAAGAAACTGGGCACATACGCGAAAATGAAATGGAGCACTACTAGAAAACTCTCCAGAAAAAAAAAGAAAGGGGGGGGGGAGGGAGGGAGGGGGAGGGGGCGACGACAAATGCATCGTTCCGCGAATGCTGCCACCCACTACCACTACTCACCACCCGCTTCCCCGCCCCATGTGTTTTTTTTTTTGTTGTTTGTTTGTTGTCCCCCCCCACCCCCCCCCCCCCCCTCCAATGCTGGTTCTTCACTCCTAATGTCTCCCCATTCCCCTCCTATCAAACCCTCAGTCTCTACTTCCTCACCTCCTCGCCTCTCTCTGTATCATCCTTTCTTTCTTTCTTTCTTTCTTTGTTCTTAACTTGTTCGGAGGAAGAGGTGGGTAAAAGTTCTTTCTTGCTCACTATAATCCCATCCTCCCATCATCCTCCCAATCCCACATCCTCCCCCCCTACCCCTCCCCACCTACCCCTCCCCCGCCTCCCCTCCCAGCCTCTCCGACCTCCGACCTGCCTCCTCTGCAGAAAAAAAAGCTTGCTACACAGCGTCACTCACCCCCCCCACACCACACCCACACACCCCCTTCTGCCATCCCCTGACCATCCCTGCTTCACTCCCTTATAATCCCCCACCCCCCCCCCTTCATTCAATGCGATCTGATGCGATCCGATCCGCCCCTGGAGGGTCTGCCGCTCGACACTTTGACATTAATGTCATGGGCCAGATCTTCACCGACACGGTAAAGCCCCCCCCCCCCCCCCCCCCCCCCATCTTCTGCCATTTTTATTCCAGGAGGAGAACTTTTCGAAGTGAGCCCCCCCCCCCTCCTCCCCCTCCGTAACCCTCTCCCTCCTTCTCATCCCAGAACTTTGTTGTTGTTGTTGAAAGTGCACATCTGTTTGGCTGCAGTCTAAACATCGGAAACATTGCATACGGCAAGGTGAACGGGTACTGTCAGTAGCAGTTGTTACTTACATGTGTCTTGAATGGTTTCACCATAGCGGCTAGGAATCACCCTTCCCCTTTTCTTTCTTTTTTTTTTTTTTTTTTTTTTTCTTTTACCAAACATTTTATTTAGGTAGTTTGAGAGCTAACATGTGCGCAGAAAGAAGACAGTGCGCGGAGATTTTCACACATACAAGACAGGCATATCCATCCATTACATTCGTAAATTAATGATGCATAGATATTCTTAACTACTATCAAAAGTAGAGGGAAAAAAGGAATAACTGTAAACGTTATCGTGCACTCACACGATCAATCACAGAAGATAAATCATTATCATAGGTTTTTCCGCTGTGTGTGTGTGTGTGTGTGTGTGTGTGTGTGTGTGTGTGTGTGTGTGTGTGTGGTGTGCGTGCGTGCGTGTGTGTGTGCATGTGCTTGTGTGTGTGTGTGGTGCATATATGTGCCTGTGCACGCGCGCCTGTACACGCGCGCGCGAGCGTGTGTCTGTGCGTGCGTGTGTACGCATGCGAGTGTGTGCACGTGTGTGTGTGTGTGTGTGTGTGTGTGGTGTGTGTGTGTTGTGTTGTGTGTGTGTGGCGTGTACGTGTGGGCGCGTGCGCGCGCGCGTGTGTGTGTGTGTGTGTCCGCGGGTGTGTGCATGGTTGCGCCTACGCACGCATACGTGGAAGAAATTAAGAGTATTTCATTTCAGCAACATCACATGCATCAATCAATGTGCGGCTGGTTTCTTCACTGGACAGAAAATAGCCAGTCACACCAGACATATCAAAACAAGCCTTCGTGTTTGTTTTCACAACATATCCTTCCCGTTCAGTTCGTTTCACCGATGTACACGCAAAAACATTGTCCGTAGGTTCTAAACCTTCCCCTTTTGTTGCCAAATCTACTGGAGTAACAAAAACATTGTCCGTAGGTTCTAAACCTTCCCCTTTTGTTGCCAAA
>CM031624.1:1260572-1278072 GCA_018398815.1 Conus ventricosus | reverse complement strand
CAGACATGTAGATTGTACATACAGACCGACAGACAGGTAGATTGTACACACAGACTGACAGACATTTAGATTGTACACACAGACTGACAGACATGTGGATTGTACATACAGACCGACAGACAGGTAGACTGTACACACAGACCGACAGACAGGTAGATTGTACACACAGACCGACAGACAGGTAGATTGTACACACAGAATGACAGACAGGTAGATTGTACACACAGACTGACAGACAGGCAGACTGTATACAGACTGACAGACAGGTAGACTGTACACACAGACTGACAGACAGGTAGACTGTACACACAGACTGACAGACATGTAGATTGTACACACAGACTGACAGACAGGCAGACTGTATACAGACGACAGACAGACAGGTAGACCCTACACACAGACAGACAGGCAGACTGTATACAGACTGACAGACAGACAGGTAGACCCTACACACAGACTGACAGACAGGTAGACCTTACACACGGACTGACGGACAGGTAGACCTTACACGCAGACTAACCGACAGGTAGACTGTACAGTCAGACAGACAGACAGGTAGACCCTACACACAGACTGACAGACAGGTAGACTGTACACATACTGACAGACGGCTATACAGTCAGAAATATAGAGATGAGGTAGGAATACCAGACTATGGACAAACAGACAGATTACAAACAGCCAGTTAGACAGCTGTACAGACAGCACTATAGATGAACGCATCGAAGTGAAATAGCACCCCAGACAGACTATGCACAGACAGACATACAGACAAACGGCAGACAGCCATTTAGACAGAGCTATCGATGAAAATTTCAAGTGAACTGATATTCCTTAGACAACAGACAGACAGCTGTAAGGGCAGAATATAGACACACACAGACACCTATACGGGCAGACTATAGACTGACAGATAGCTACTCGGGCAAATTATAGAAAAACTGACAGGCAAAACTATACAGGCAGACTATAGATAGACAGCTATACAGACAGACTACAAACCGACAGACAGCTATGCGGGCAAACTATAGACAAACAGACAGCTATGCGGACAGACTACAGACAAACAGACAGCTCTGCAGGCAGACTATAGACAAACAGACAGCTATGCGGGCAGACTATAGACATACAGACAGCTATGCGGGCAGACTATAGACATACAAACGCTATGCGGCAGACTATAGACATACAGACAGCTATGCGGGCAGACTATAGACATACAGACAGCTATGCGGGCAGACTATAGACATACAAACAGCTATGCGGGCAGACTATAGACATACAGACAGCTATGCGGGCAGACTATAGACATACAGACAGCTATGCGGGCAGACTATAGACATACAGACAGCTATGCGGCAGACTATAGACATACAGACAGCTATGCGGGCAGACTATAGACATACAAACAGCTATGCGGGCAGACTATAGACATACAAACAGCTATGCGGGCAGACTATAGACATACAGACAGCTATGCGGGCAGACTATAGACATACAAACAGCTATGCGGGCAGACTATAGACATACAGACAGCTATGCGGACAGACTATAGACATACAGACAGCTATGCGGGCAGACTATAGACATACAAACAGCTATGCGGGCAAACTGTAGACATACAAACAGCTATGCGGGCAGACTATAGACATACAAACAGCTATGCGGGCAGACTGTAGACATACAAACAGCTATGCGGCAGACTATAGACATACAAACAGCTATGCGGGCAAACTGTAGACATACAAACAGCTATGCGGACAGAATATAGACATACAGACAGCTATGCGGCAGACTATAGACATACAAACAGCTATGCGGGCAGACTATAGACATACAGACAGCTATGCGGGCAGACTAGAGACATACAGACAGCTATGCGGGAAAACTGTAGACATACAGACAGCTGTACGGGCAGACTATAGACAGCTACACGGCTAACTATAGACAGATACACAGCTATACGGACAGGCCATAGACAGACAGTTAGCTATGCGGGCAGACTATAGACAGACAGCAGATGTAACAGAAAAACAGATATGCGGGCAGACTATAGACAGACAGACAGGCAGATTGTAGACAGAAAAATAGATGTGCGGGCAGACTACAGACAGACAGATTGTAGACAGAAAAATAGATGCGCGGGCAGACTTAGACAGACAGAAGGCAGACTGTGGACAGAAAACCAGATGTGCGGCATAGACCAGACAGACAGATTGTTGACAGAAAAACAGATGTGCGGGCAGACTACGACAGACAGAACTGCAGACAGAAAACCTGCAACGACAGACAGCAGGAAATGTTAGAAGGGCGGCAGACTATCACGACACAGACTTGCGGCAGGCAACAGACGCTTAACAGAACAGAAAAAACTATGATGATGCGAGTGTAGACCTAGCAGACAGCAGCAGACAAACATCAGCTACACAGAGACATCGGGAATGAACAGACGACCAAAGAGTCGAACAGCTACAAGACGGAGATCGATAGAGAGACATCTGACAGCCGACATAACAGCCCTTACAACAGCAACAGACCTATGAATGGACATCTCGACCGACATTACGCGTTCAACAGTACACAGACACACAGCAGACGCAGGAACATATGTAACACAGTAGCGAAACAGACAGCTGCACGCCAACACTGATGACATCGAAAAGTAGACCATCTGCTAAGAGAGACGAACCCTAACCACACGTCGTGCCCCTCGCCACATGCCGCACACGACACAAACAGACACACACAAAACGAGCACACACACACACGCAACACACACACACACACACACACACACACACACCACCATCAACACACGCAACGCACACCGCTGCACCAACACACGACACGCACGCACAAAAACACACACAACACACACAGAAAGCACACACCAAACCTCACACACAAAAACCATCAACGCACGCACCACGACGCACGCTCGCACGCATGACGCACGCACACACACACACACAGACACACCATACCATCAACGAACATCCCATCACATGAAGAACACCATCACATGAAGAACTTCCATCAATGAAGACATCCATCACCATGAAGAACATCCATCCCCATGAAGAACATCCACACATGAAAACATCCATCACATGATGAACATCACATGAAGAACATCCCATCACCATGAAGAACATCCATCACATGAAAAACATCCATCACACGAAGAACACCCATCACATGAGAACACCCATCATGAAGAACATCCATCACATGAAGAACATCATATGAAGAACATCCTTCACATGAAAAACTATCCATCAATGAAGAACATCATATGAAGAACATCCATCACATGAAGAACATCATATGAAGAACATCCATCACATGAAGAACATCCATCACATGAAGAACAATCACATGAAAAACATCCATCACATGAGAACATCAATGAAGAACATCCATCACATGAAGAACATCCATAAATGAAGAACATCCATCACATGAAAAACATCCATCAAATCGAAGAACATCCATCACATGAATGAACATCATATGAAGAACATCCATCAGATGAAGAACATCCATCACATGAAGAACATCCATCAGATGAAGAACATCATATGAAGAACATCAATCACATGAAGAACATCCATCACATGATGAACATCACATGAAGAACATCCATCAGATGAAGAACATTCCATCACATGATGAACATCAGATGAAGAACATCCAATCAGATGAAGAACATCCATCACATGAAGAACATCAATGAAGAACATCCATCAATGAAGAACATCATCCATGAAAACCATGAAGACATCCATCACATAAAGAACACATCACATGAAAACATCCATCACATGAAGAACATCCATCACATGATGAACATCAATGAAGAACATCCATCAGATGAAGAACATCCATCACATTGAAGAACATCCTTCCCCATGAAGAACATCCATCGCATGAAGAACATCCATCACATGAAGAACATCCATCAATATGAAGATCATCCTTCACCATGAAGAACATCCATCCATGAAGAACATCCATCATATTTGAAGATCATCCTTCACCATGAAGAACATCCATCACATGAAAAACATCCATCATATTGAAGATCATCCTTCACCATGAAGAACATCCATCACATGAAAAACATCCATCATATTGAAGATCATCCTTCACCATGAAGAACATCCATCACATGAAGAACATCCATCATATTGAAGATCATCCTTCACCATGAAGAACATCCATCACATGAAGAACATCCATCACATGAAGAACATCCATCACATGAAGAACATCCATCACATTGACGGGCATTCTTCATCTGAAGAACATCCATCACATGAAGAACATCCATCACATGAAGAACATCCTTCATCTTGAAGAACATCCATCACATGAAGAACATCCATCGCATGAAGAACATCCATCACACAAAGAACATCCATCACATGAAGAACATCCTCACACAAAGAACATCCATCGCATAAAGAACATCCATCACATGAAGAACATCCATCACATGAAGAACATCCATCACACAAAGAAATCCATCACATGAAAACATCCATCACACAAAGAACATCCATCGCATGAAGAACATCCATCACATGAAGAACATCCATCACATGAAGAACATCCTTCATCTTGAAGAACATCCATCACATGAAGAACATCCATCACACAAAGAACATCCATCACATGAAGAACATCCATCACATGAAGAACATCCATCACACAAAGAACATCCATCACATGAAGAACATCCATCATACAAAGAACATCCATCGCATGAAGAACATCCATCACATGAAGAACATCCATCACATGAAGAACATCCATCACACAAAGAACATCCATCGCATGAAGAACATCTGTCACATTGAAGAGTATCCACCACAGTAAATAACACTCATCACATTGAAGAACATCCATCACATAAAAACTTCCATCACATGAAGAACATTCATCAAACTGAAGACCATCCACCACACTGAAGAGCATCCACCACATTGAAGAGTATCTTTCACCTTACATAAATCCATCACAGTGGAGATTATTCATTACATGAAGAACATCCGTCACTTTTAAAAGCCTAAATAAATTTCTGTCGGGATTTGTTCTTCCGCAAAAAGTTTCCCCACGCCTCAGATCCTTTGAGGGGTGTCAGTGGGTAAAGCATTTTCCAGCAGTCCCGAGTTCAAACCCAGCTCGAGGCAGCAGCTCAGAGGACACGTCCTCTCCAATAGGCAATAGCTGAGCTGACCCCGGGCCCGTCCTTAGGCTTGGCTGACGCTATGAAGTGAAGACCCGGGTGGTTTACACGCGTGTGTTACCATAGGATTAAATACGTTATAAAATGTCTTACAGGCGCGTAAAGTCATCCTTCCTTCGAAGAAGAGTAGGCAATCGAGTGCCAGTGGAACTGATAACACACACACACACATATGCACGCACGCTCACGCGCGCGCGCGCGCGCGCGCACACACACACACACATACAGACATATGCACGCACGAACACTCGGACCACACATACCTACTCGCGCCCCGCGCGCCACGCGCGCACCACACACACCCCCCTTCTCTTTTAAATACATTTTCTCTTTTCCCCACTCTTCCCCCCCCCCCTCCCCTTACACACACACCACACCCACCACCACCACCCCCCCAACCCACATACCACACCACCCACACCCCCCACACACACACACACACACACCCCAACACACACAAAAAAAGGGAAAAACCCCCCAAAACCCTGCACCCCCAGTGCGTGTTTTGACTCTTTTCCAATACGGATTTTTGTACAAACTTAATGGTGGGTTTAAAAAACCCCGGTCAATATATACGCGGGAAATCTCGCACAAGTAAACCTCTGAATTCTATCAGAAAAAAAGGAAGAAGAAGAAAAAATTAAATAAAAGGGGGGGGAAGGGGGAAAAAGGGGAAAAAGGGGGAAAAAGGAAGAAGAAGAAGCGGGGGTAAGAAAAAAAAAATAAGAAGAAGAAGAAAAAAAGAAAAAAAGAAAAAACCCAACACCAACAAAAAATTAAACAAAAACAAACAAAAAAAAAGGGGAAGAAGAAGAAAAAAGAAAAGAAGAGAAAAGAAAAAGGGAGAAAAAAAGGAATAAAAGGGAAATTTTTAAATTTGGGTTGAAAATTAGGCTCTTTAAAGGCTTTTTTTCAATTCCCCCCCAACAAAAACAAACAATTTAAAAGGGAAAAAAACTCGAATTCCAAAATAACACAATTTTAACCCGATTTCATGCTTAAAAATCCCCCCTCCTTCCCCTCGTCTCTTCTGTCTGTCTCTCCCCCTCTCCCCACCCCCTTTGGTCCCCCCCCCCCCCTTTTCTCTCCCACACACACACACCCACACACACACCCACACCCCACACATCCCCACCACACCCCACACATTTAAATTTTTCAATTTGCATCGTTTTCACCCTTCCCACTTTTTTTTTCCCCCGGGTACGTTTTTTAAAGTCAGGCTAATTTCAACGCATGGTAAAGTCATGATATCAAAAAGAAGTAACTTTACTTCTTTTTTGGGAAAGCTGTTTTTTTGGGAAAAAATTCTGGTTTTGCAAAAAGGGTTTTTTCCATTCTTTACAGCCACAAAAAGGGAGAAACAGTTTTTTAATAAATCAAAATTTTGTTTGGGGGGAATAATGAATCTAAAGCGAATCAGATGGTGATGAAAAAAAAAAATTTTTTTTTTACTTTTGATTTTAAATAATCGGGGAAATCGTCATGAAAAATTTTTTGTGCTTTAAGAATCAGAGTGTTGAATTTCCCATGAGTGAAGGGGCGTTTTCTTTTGTACCTAACTAAAACACGCTTAGAAGGATGGGGATTTCTTCGGGACAGGGGTCATCAAAAAAGGGCTCGTTTTTGCAATAAACCCAAAGGGGTTTTTAAAAAGTAAAAGGCCCCCAACATTTCCCCCAGATTATTGCAGTAGCCCTTAATTAACCGAAAACCAAAAAAGCAAAAAAAATACATTTTTGTGAATTTTCGTTGAAAAAGGGGTTTTTTACCCTGGACACCCTAAAAAAAACACACAACACGAGACTTGTTTTTTTTTTTTTGGGTTATGGATCGTGACCGGAAAAGTTTTTCCCATCGAGGACGATCCCTAATAATTGGGGCTTTCCCAACTTTTTTTTATTTTTTTTATCTTTTTTACTTTAATTTTTAATTTTTTGCTTTTTTAAAGACTTTTTCCTTTTTACGGAAACAAATTAAACATAGATTGGGTTTTTTGAGGATGAAAAAGGGCATGTCATTTGAATCACCCCATTTTCTTCCACGGGGATTTCTCTTGCATTCAAAAGTTTAAAAAAATTTCTTTCGATTCCCTATGACTAGAGTATTGAAAAGATGTATACAGCCAAAAAAAATCACACACTGCAATTTTGAATTGAAAAAGGGAGATAAATTTATGTAGAGGGAGAAAAACGGGGACCAAAGATTGATCCCCGGGGCCCACCCCTTTTTGGCAACAGCCCTTTTAAAGAAAAAATTAACACCCGTAAAAAAAAAAAAAAAAAATTGGGCCCGTACGGTTTCAAAAAAAATTTAAGATCAAAAAAAATGTTTCCTTTATTTGTTGTCGGAGGGGAAAAAACATTAAGTTTTTTTTAGCAGTATTTTTGGGGTGATTAATTAAATAAAAAGCCTTTTTTTTTAAATCAAAAACACTACACCAACTGTTTTCCCCTTTTTGGGTATCTTTTACCCAAAAATTTGTGACCCGCCCACAAAGCCGTTTTTCACAATGAAGGGTAGTTTAAAAAACCCGACTGATTTATACAACGTTTATTTTTCTAAATTTTAAAAGATGAAGAGGGGAAAATGGAAGGGACGTTTTTTAATGGTTTTGGGGAGGGAAACATAGCAGCGAAATTTGGGGTCTTTTGTTTTTTTGGATAAATTTTAAATTTCCCTTTTTTTTGTGCAGAGGGGAAATTTTTGCATGTTTAAATCTTTCGGAAAGTAATGTTTTAAAAATAAACATAAAATTAAAAAGGTAGGTAAGGGGGGAATCTAAAAATTAGGTCCCAAAATAGTTTTAATTTTTTGGGGACTAATTCCATTAAGCGGTATGAACTTTTATTTTTAAAATTTGGATAGATTTTTTAAAAACATTTTCCCATAAAAGATTTTTGGGGAATAGAAAATTTTTGGCGTGAATTTTTTTTGCATCAAAAAATTTTTTCTGAAAAATTCGCAGTTTTTTAAAAAATGCTAGTTTTATCTTTCCCTTTTTTAGCTTGTTCCCAAATTTTAGGGGAAAAATTTCATTTTTTTTTTCTACGGAAGGAACATTCCTTTTTCTTGATAAACCCCCGGTTTCCCTTTTAAGGTTTATTAAAAAGCTTTCCAAATAGGGGCTCCCTTTTTTTTTTTATTTTGGACCAACTTTCGGGGAAAAAATCCCTTTGGGACTTTCTAATTCATTTAAATGCAAAATTTTTTTCGTTTTTCCTTATACCTTTGCAGACCCACACTTTTAAATAAACCCTCTGGCCTTGGCATTCAAAATTTTCCCGAGTGGGCCAGCCCGGCGGGTTTATCTTTTTAAACCGCCTCGGATAAAGGGGATGTGTTTGCCCGAAAATTCAGGGGGGTTTTCCCCGTCCAAAAGGCAAGGGCATATCTGGATGGGTTGTAACCCTATAAAAATGTTTAAAAAAAAGGCGGGGAAAAAAAGGGAATCAGTTTAAAAAGGGTTTTTAAAGTTGTTTAGTTTTTGAATGAAGGGAAATGTGTTCCCCAAGGGATTGCCTTTTGGAATTTTAAAAAACCCTTTCTTTTACCAAGTTCCCGGCCAAACCCCATTGTGGTAAAATTTTGCCCGGTAGGGGGGACACTTTTTCTGCAAGTGCAGAAATGTTCCCGCCCAAAATATTGTGGTCTATAAGGGTTTTAGTTTTTTGAAGTAACTCTATTCGGAAAAAGAAAATTGCACGGTTTAAGAATTATAAATTTTACCCAATGTTGGGAACCTTTGGGGAAACAAGCGGGAAACAGTCAAAAATTTGTTTTTCCCCAAATTTAATGGGTTTTCTTTTTTCAAAACCCAAATTAACTGGGCCATCATCTCAAAAAAAAATTCGTTTTTTTCCCAAAGCTGGGGACTTACTTTAAAGGTTTGCCCGTTTACAAACCCGCCCAAAATTGACCTAATGTCTTATTTTTTCGACTGAAAAAAAGCCCCGTTTTTTAAATTATTTATGACAAAAAACTTTTTACGAATTTGTTTGGGCCCATTTTTTTGGGCCAAGCCCAAGCAAAGGGGATTCAAAATTTTTTCGGGTTTTCTCCGGCTTTTGAGAAAACCGGGGAATGGATATTAAATTTGGGCACCAACGGGGGCTGTTTGTCCAGGCCTCGAAAACCCAAAAGGGGACAGGAAAAGGTTTTTGGGATTATTAGAAGGTTTTTTGATACTTTCAAATTTTTGTTTTAGGAATGAAAAATATTTAGGGGACCTATGCCAGACCGCCCATTTGAGGGGCCAGTCTGAAACTTCACATTGGTTGATCAGTAGGAAAAAAGGGGGGGGAAAAGCGGGCGCACCGGAGGTTTTCAGAATTTACCCCCTTTAAATTAGAGGGGGAAAACGGAAAAATTATCATTTCCCAAATTTTTTATAGTTCAACAAAGGGCATTGGTCACCCTCAGGGTTCAAAAAATAGATACTCAAGTTATAGGGAAGCCCTGATGATTGCAAATGAGGGGAAATAACATGAAATTCCGAACCCCTACTTAAATAAGAAAATTTAATTTGGGGGGGGGGCCTTCAGAGGGGAAAGCGTCTCCCTGAGAAAAACAAGGGGGCAGGCAAAAAAAAAGGGGATTTTGGGATTCCCGGGAAAAATGGGGTCAACATTCAAATTTTGGGGGGCCGAGACTTGAGTTCTTTTACGGAAAAAATTTTAACTGTCTTTTTTTTTGATGCGGGTTTTCGGGTTTGTCCCCCCCCGGAGAGTAGGGGGGGTTTTTAAACCCCCCGTCCGGGGGGTACGGGTTTGGCCGGGGTTAAAACCACGGATTGGGTTGGGCGGGGCCCGAAAAAGGGGTATCCAGGGTTGAGGGGCCCCGGCCCCTTTGGCCCAATGGGGGAAGGGTGAGGGGGGGCCGGGGGGGAAAATTTGGGGGTGGGGCGGCGCCTGCAGGGGTAGACAAAATGAAGCCGCCTCGGGGAAAAGGGTTAAAGGGGGTGGGGGGCGGGGGCCGCCTGCAGGGTAAAAGTTACGTGAGGGGGCCCCCGGCCCCTGCGGTAGTTTCGGGGGGAGCGGCGCCTGCGGGGAAAAAAGTTTAGGGTGAGCGGCGCCTGCGGGGGTTTTTAGGGTAAACGGCGCCGGGCGGGAAAAAAGTTAGGGGTGAGCGGGGGCCCGGGTGGGTTACGGTAAAGGGGGGCCTGCAGGGGGAAAATTTTAGGGGTGAGCCACCCCTTTGCAGGGTATTTTACGGTGAGCGGCGCCTGCAGGGTAAAGTTAGGGGGGAGGAGCGGGGGGGCCGGGCGGGGTAGTTTGGGGGTTGGTGGGGCGCCCCCCAGGGTAGTTTAAGGGAGTGTGGGGGGGGGGGGGAGGGGGGGGGGATGGGGGGGCTGGGGGGGGGGTAGGTCAGGGTGGGGGCGGCTGCGGGGGGTTATTTAAATGCCCGATGGGGGGCCCTGCAGGGTTTATTGGGGGATGGGGGGGGGAAGCATGATAGTCAAATAAAGGGGGGGATGAAATGTAGTCAGGTTTGAGGGGCGGGTGCATATTAATTCATGGTGAATTGGGGGGAGCGGGATAAACGGGTTTTTAAGCGGCTTTTTAGGGAGGGTCAGGCCCAGGGTTTTAGGGTTGATTGGGTTTTAATTTGGAAAAGGCCCAGGGTTTGGGGGGGGGAATGAGCAAAGGATGGAAGGATGGTGAACCGACAGAGTTTGATGACTTTACGCTCCTTTGGGGTGGGGGGGAAAAAGGTGGAAAGAAGTTTTTTGGTTTTTTTTTGGGTTCTTTGTAAACCATTTCTTGTTTTTTTCCTGAATGCGATGATTTTTTCCAGGGGGCTTGCGGGTCTTTTGGGGAACGGGCTTCTAATAAAATGTTTTATAACAGCAGCTGTTTTGGGGTCCAGAACCAATTTTTGAGTTCCGGTTTTTTTTTAAAAAGTGAATAGGGTTTCATAAAGGGGAGGTTGCTTTTTTGGGGGGGGGTCAAATTGAGGGGGAAATGACATAAAAGGGGGTTTTTTCACGGCGTTTTGCACACGAAACCCGTTTTTGTTAAAGGAAGAATTGGGGTTTTTTGGGGTTTTTTAACACCCCAAAGGGCGGGAAACAAGGGCCCCTCAGGGGAAACAGCTTCGGGGGGGAAAGCTCGTGGGAACACTGGACAAAAAGAGTGCCCATGTATCTTTTTTTTTAAGGGCCCCTTTAAAGGGGAAAAACGTTTACACCCAAAATGAATTTTAAAAGGTGAACTTTTTTGTTTTTTTTTTTAACGTATCAAGCCAGTCAAAAAAAATCAGAAATTGCCCCCCCCCAGGTACACAAATTTTTTTCAGAAAGTTACCTGGGGTGTTCTTTTGTCTGGGGTTTTTATGTATCTGATCAATTTGGTCCCCAATCACCCACGTTTTGTTGCCTTTCCAGGATTAAAGGGGGGGACAAAATGCAAAAGGGTTTGTTTCTTTCCCAAGTATTGACGGTTTAGGGGGGTGACCCCAGAGGGACAAAGGGCCCAAAATCATCAGTTTTGGACGGCTTTTATGAGGTACCAGAGGGCCTAAGGACCTTTATATCAGAAATAAAGGTTTTGAATTTGTTTCTGTTCTTCCCCCGATTTGGAAAGGGGAAAATTTTCGGGGGAAGGAAAGGGGTTTTCTTCTTTTTTTTGGGTCAAAGCAGAAACTTTTTGAAACGGGGAATAAAATCTCCTCCAAAACAGAAATTTTTGGGGGGGAAAGTTTTCGGGGAAAACCTGAAGAGGTGGGTTGTGTTGGTTTTTTCAAAGTGTTGAGTTAAAAACTGTATTAAAGTGGTTTTTCATATTTTTTTCATTAAAAATTTAAAATTTTCCCCTTTAAAAAATTTTGTTTGCCCCCAAAGTACGAGATTTGTTGGGTTTTTCCCAAAAAGGCAAAAAGGGTTAGCATTTGTAAAGGCCCAGAATATTTCCCCCAAAAGGGGTCAAGGGAAGAAAGGGTTGAACATTCGGGGAAAGGTTTTCAATTTTTCCAAAAGGTTTGGATAACGGGTTGGGGGGGAAAGACAATGGTAGGAAAAGGGTGGGGAACATTATTGGGCGGGGAAAGGCAATGGTGGGGCCCAATTTTTTGGGGAATGAAAAGGGGGGTCAAAGGTGTGGAGGACAAGGGTTTTAGGGGGAAAAAATTGGGGAGGAAAAAGGGTGGGGAAAAGGTGGGTTGGAGGACAAGGGGAATGGGGAAAAATGGGGGAACAAGGGAAAAATTGGAGGACAATGAGGTGGGGGGCAATGGAATGGTTTTTTGGCATTGGGGGGGAAAATTTGGTGGAGGACAAAATGGGAGGCCCCAAGGAAATGGGGGGGACAAGGGGGGGGGGGGGGGAAGGGGGACAATTTTTTGTGGGGGAAAAGGGGGGGGGGGGGCCCAAAGGGGGGGAAAGGGGTTGGGAAACAATGGTTTTTGGAAAAAAATTTTGGGGGGGGGAGAAAAAGGTTTTGTTGGAAAAGGGTTTTTGGGGGGACAAAGGGGGGGGGATTTTGGGTTTTAGGGCGGGTTGTTTTTTTTTTTTTTGGGAGCCGGTTTTTTGAAAATTTTTTTGTGGGGTTTGGATTTTGGGGTTTTTTTGAATCTCTAAAAACCTGAGCAGGGAAAAAGGAAACAGATTTGTTTTGGGCCCTTTACAGAGGCCTCTCGACCCCCCGTGCTTTTCGTAGGGGGCCCAACAAAGTTTTTCGGGGAATTCTAAATTCCCTTCCCTTTAAAACCCACCTTTCAATTTTTCCCCGTATAAAAAATTTTGAATGTGGAATAGTCCCACAGTTATTTTAAGTTTTTGTTAAATTTTGTTAAAAAAAAGGGTCACCTTTTTGGAGCGCAAGCCCCTCATTTGCCCGGAAGGCAAATAGGATTTGGGGAAATTGGTTTATCATCAATTTTTAAATTGAAAATTTCTTTTTTTCCCCCCTTTTTGCCCCGGGTTTCTTGCCAGTTTAACATAGAAACCGGGGAAGCTTGGACCTGGCCGGGGGTTAGGAAGGAGTAAGGCCCTCCGCCCCAGCCCCCGGCTTTCCCCGGGTTTTAAAACGTAAATGTTACTTGCCGGGTTGGTTTCGACGTTTTTTTTATTCCTTTTGTCCCGGCAAATGATCCCTTTACAATCCCACCTTTTTGAAAATTTTTAGTCTTTGAAAAAAGGGGAAAGAAAATAGAACGGGTTGCGCAGTTTTAAAACCCTTTAATAAAATGACGAAACTTTTAAGTCTGTGTTTTTACTTTCCAGAAGCACACAATCGAAAGTCCCGTCATCCGATGAGGGGAAAATAAAGGGTTTTTTGGTCCCGGCCCGGTTTTTTAAAATTTAAACAAATGAAAAAATAAAAACCTGTTGACTATTAAATCAAAATAAAGCAACGGAATCGGACAAACAACCCCCTTCCCGGGGTACAAAACCCCTCGACTGCTTTGAAAAAAGGAAAAAAAAAGGGGAAAGGGAAAGAAGAAGAAAAACAAAACAACAACAAAACAAAAATAAAAAAAGGGGAAGAAGAGGACAATCGAAAAAAGAAGAAGAGAAGAAGAAAAAAAGAAAACGAGAAGAAGAAGGGGACGTTGAATTTGAACGCAACAAATCCCCGAAATGACAATCTCAAGGCTTTTTCCAGGGGGTTTCAAAATTTAAAGTTTGCCACCCGATTACTAATTTTGGGGCATTTCCCATTTCTGCTTTTTTTTAAGAGGGGTTCCCGCTCTATACTTCTTTATTTTTTTTTTAAAACCTTAGCCATCCTGTTTCATGTGAAACCAGAGAGGGCCCCCTTTGGCTCGGTAAAGGTCAAAAAAACCTTTTAAAAATTGCGGGGGCGGCTTTCCCCCCCCTTTTTTAATTTTTTTTGGCCCCCAAAAATAAGGTTTTTTCCCCCCCCCCCCCCCCCCCCCCCCCCCCCCCCCCCCCCCCCCCCCCCCCCCCCCCCCCCCCCCCCCCCCCCCAACCCCCCCCCCCCCAACCCCCCCCCCCCCCCCCCCCCCCCCCCCCCCTTCTGGAAATTCTGTGCCGGGGAAATTTTCCCCTTTTCCTTTTAATTCTCTTCGAGTCTTGCCTTTGGAGTTTTTCTCTACCCTTTTTTGCCGCCCGCGGGTTTTGTTTCCCCCCTTTGTGGCTGGCTCACCTGTCTTTTTGTTGGTTTAAGTTGCTGTTGTTGTTTTTCTGTGCCCCCTCAGTGGCAGTGAAAACCCCCGCCGCTCAATTTCCCAAAACCCCCCCCCCCCCCCCCCCCCACTCGCCCCTCCCCCCCCCCCACATTTTCCACAGCTGCAGCCTGGCCCCCGGGCCCCCCACAGCCCCGGGCCCCCAATCCAGAGGGAGCAGTTAATGTCAAGTGTTTAAGAGGCAACCCCCCGGAGGGACCCTGCACTGCTGCCGAGTCACTTCGGGGGTGTTCCCCGTGGCGCCGTTTTTGATTCCCCCCACCACGCATACACCGCCTACTAAACCCCCACTGACGCAATTTAAATTCTTAGTCGCGGAGCCGGGCCCTGAGTGAGCTCTCCCCCCCCGGGGGGCGGGCCCCCACGGGCCCTCCAAAAGACAGACCCCCATGGACTCGCCATTCCGGGGACCCCCACGGGTTCCCCAAAAACCCAAAGGCCCGTGGAAAGGACACCGAAAAAATGAGGTCACCAAAGAGAGCAGGGCATGGGAAGGGGGCCCCAGAGTGTGAGACTGGGTCCCCTGTCTTTGTTTTTTAGCGAGTGGGCGACACCTTTTTTCCTTGCCCTATTGTGTGGGGTTGGGGTGTGTGGGGGGGGGGGGGGGTTTTTGGGGGGGGGGGGGGGGGGTTGGGGAAAGGGGGGAAAAAACCCCGGTCGTGTGCCGTGTTGTTTGGTGGCCGTTTTTTGTTTGGGTGTTTTAAAAAAAATTAAATTTTTTTTTCCCAAATTTTGGGGGGGTTGGGTTCTGGGGGGCTAATTATTAATGTTTTAAAAAAAGAAACCCTTGTTTTGGGGTTTAAGTTAAAATTTTCAAAGGCCTTTTTTTTTCCCTTTTTTTTTCCGGAAAGGGGTTTTAAAAAAAAATTTTAAAAACTTTTTTCCTTGGACCATTTTAAATTGTTTCGGCCATTGGAAAGGCTTAAAAAAAAGGGAAAAAAGGTTTTTTTTTTTTTAAAAAGGGTTTTTTTTTAATACGCCAAACAACCAAAACAAAACAAACAACAAACCCAAATAAAAAAAATTTTTAAAATTTCGAAAAAAACCCGTTGCCACAAAAAAACCCCACAAAACTTATGCAAAACCCGGGGGGCCCCGTTCGGTTTTTAAAAATAAAAAGAACCCCCCTGTTAACACCAAAAAATTTAACATAAACTTTTAATTTTCACGCCCAAAAAAATCCAATTTTTAAAAATAATTAATTTCATTTTCAAAACACTTTTAATCAAAAAAAATTTGATATTTTCAACCCTTAAACCCAAACAAGGGGGTTAAATTTATTCTTTTAAAATTTTTTCCCCTTTTTTTGTCCCAAAAAGGGCCCCAAAAACAAACTTTTTAAAAGTGCCCTTTTAAGGGGCCAAAAACCGGGGTTAACCCCCATTAAAAAAAATTTGGAGCCCGGGTTTTTTTTAAAAACTCACAAAACCCAAGGGTTTTTTTTTTTTAAAATATTTTTTAATTTCACAGCAAAAACCCAAAAACAACAAAACCCAAAAATTAAAAAGCCGTTTTGATTACAGGAACAAAAACCCAAAAAAAGTAAGGGACAAAAAAAAACCAAAACTTAAATGAAAAAGGGTTGTTTTTCAAAAGGTCAAAACCCTTTCCTGCCCCGGGGTTTTTTTCTAAAAATTCCCCGTTTGGGGGTTAAATTTTTCTTCGTTAAAACCCTTTGAATTTTTTTAAACTTGTGGTTTTTGCCCCTCTTTCTTTTCTTCCGGGGGCTTTTTTCCCCGTAAAATTTTCATGTTTAGGGCCCCTTGTGTGCTTCCCTTCTCCTCTCTCTTCTTTCCCCTTTTCTCTTTGTAACTTCAAAGTTTAATCTTGGGGTTTCTCTCTCTCCCTCTTCTTTTTCGTTTATCTTTTCTCCTCTCTCCTCTCTCTCTCCCCTTTTCTCCCTCTCTCTTTTTCCCCCCTCTTTCGTATTTTCATGTTTTAGTCTGGGGTGCTCCCCTCCTCTCTCCCCTTTTCTCTTTTGTATTTTAGGGCTTTGTGTTTTTTTTCCTCCCCTTCTCTCTCTCTTTTTCTTTTTTTCGGGCCCCCTTTTCTCTCCCCCTTCCCCCTCCTCTCCCCTCTCTCTCTGTCAAGTGAACAAAGTTATGTAGTTTAAAAAAATTTTGGTGACATTACTTTCCTTTTTTTGCACACTGACAGCCTGAAAAAAGGGTCTGAGGGGTTTGGGGAGACTATCTTAAACACACACACACACACACAAAAACACGGGACACACACCCCCACACAAAACACACCCACACACACAAAACCACGCCAAAGCCACCACCACACACACACACCACACACACCCCACACACACACATCACCCACCCACAACACACCACACAACACACACACACACCCCAAACCCCAAAAACCCCACCACCACACCACACAACCCACACCACACAACCCGTCAGTGTGCACTGGTTTTTTCGGGTTTTCCCCCTCATCCCTCTTCCATTGTGTTTCACAATGTCGTCTGACGGAAACAGGTCGCCCGTGGGTAGATCACTAGGCACGCTATTCTACGGGCTGTTCCCCGTTTTTCCCCTGGGTCAATCATGACGTTGTGGTCGTCTCTTTTCCCCTCTCTCCTCTCTCCCCTCTTTTCCCCCTCAATTTATTTTTTATATTAAAATATTATATTTATATATATATTTTATATTGGGGTTTGTATATGGGTAAAGTGTGTGGTGCGTGCGTGCGTGCGTGCGTGGGGTGTTTTTGAGTGGTGGGGTGTGTGTGTGTTGTTGGGGTGGGGGTGTGTGTGTTTTGTTTGGGTGGAATCTTATTAAAGTGTGTTTTAAAAATTTAAAAAAGAGAGAGAGGGGGGAGGGGAGGGGGAGAGAGAGAGGGGAAAAGGGAAGGGGAGGGGCGGTTGGGGGGGGGGTGTGGTTGGGGTTTGTGGTGTGTGTGTGTTTGTGGGGTGTGGGGGTGTGTGTGTGTTAAAGAGGGGGAGGGGAGAAGAGGGGGGGGGGGGGAGGGGGAGGGGGGGGAAAAGGGGAAGAAAAAGAGAGATTAATGAAAAAACAGAGAGAGGGGGGAACAAGACCCAAAACAAGAAAAAATTCTTTATTTACGAGGGTAATAATTAAACACTGA
>CM031624.1:1235572-1255572 GCA_018398815.1 Conus ventricosus | reverse complement strand
CACTTTCTCTCTCCCCTCTCTTTCTCTCACATTGTCTCACCACTGGTAGCATAAACGAATAACATGTAAGCATTGTTTCATAAATCCCTTAGGGTAAGCCAACACAAAACTGACAAACAAACACCACTGCAACCTGCAAGATCGACATGTAAAATAGCCCGCTTCAAATTCCACACCACAGTGAGTTGGAACAAGAATTGAGGAAAAGACTTAAAGAACGGAACAAACGCAAGCGGAAAGCTGATATTACATAACGCATAGATTCACCTGCAATCCGCTCTCTAGTCCACCCCTAAGCACACCGCGCACGTCAGCACAACCTAAGCCAGACAGATGACAGGATGATGGGGGATATACGCAATAGAGAATGTCACCGTCCGGGCCTTGCTGCCTCAAACGAAAACAAAAAAAGCAAAAGGGAAGCAAGAAAGGAAGGAAGGAAGGAAGAAAGGATGAAAGAAAGAAAGGAAAGAAGTAGAAAGAAAGGAAGAAAGAATAAAAGGGAGAAAGAGAGGAAGGATGGAAGAAAAAAAAAGAAAGGAAGAAAGACTGAAAGGAAGGAAGGAAGGAGAAGGAAGAAAGAAAAAAGAAAGGAAGAAAGAATGAAAGAAGAAAAAAAAGGAAAGAAGGAAGGATGGAAGAAAGAATGGAAGGAAGAAAGGAAAGAAGGAAGAAAGAAAAAGAAGAAAGAAAGGAAGGAAGAAAAAAAAGGAAGAAGGAAGGAAGGAAGAAAGAAAAAAAGGAAGGAAGGAAGAAAGAAAAAAAGGAAGGAAGAAAGGGAGAATGAATGAAAGGAAGAAAGAAAGGAAGAAAGGACGGAAGAAAGAAAAAAAAGGAAGGAAGGAAGGAAGGATGAAAGAAAGAAAAAAAAGGAAGAAAGAAAGAAAGAATGAAAGGAAGGAAGGAAGAAAGAACGAACGAACGAACGAAAGAAAGAAAGAATGAAAAGAAAAAAAAGGAAGCACCCGCAAAACATCCATCCTGGTATAAATTCTATTACGTTAAAGTAAAATGACAGACTGATCTCAAAGGCAGCTGGAGGGTGAAGGGAGGGAGGGAGGGAGGGGGGGGGGATAAGGGAGTTGGGGGCACTAATCCTTCCCCTCCGAACGCTCTGTCGGTCGTTCAGACAACTGCTTCTCTCGAGGTATCTCCCCCCCCCCCCCCTCCCCCACCCCACCCCCAGGGGTGCTCAGTAAAATCAATTGTTTCTCCCCCTTCGGAGGAACAGGATGGTATGCAGCAGCTCTCACTGGGGAAAGATTCCTTCTCCTACCAGCTCCTATCCCTCCCCCCCCCCCCCCCTCCCCTCCTCCTTCCTGAACTGAAGTTCAAGTTCAATTTTGTGTCAAGTCAAGTCAAGTGATAATGTTCTTCGCTAAGCCGATTTTGGAGGCCACATAGGCAAGTTACGAACGAACTGATGTAAATCACAATGCTGAAGTCAAGTCAAGTCAAGTCAAGTCATAATGTTCTTCGCTAAGCCGATCATGGAAGCCACATAGGCAGATTATGAATGGATATACATCAAAATGCTGAATTTCCAGACTAAGGGTATGATATAGATGTGTGTGTGTGTGTGTGTGTGTGTGTGTTTGTGTGTGTGTGTGTGTGTGTGTGGTGCGTGCGTGCGTGCGTGCGTGCGTGCGTGTGCGTGCGTGCGTGTGTGTGTGTGTGTGTGTGTGTGTGTGTGTGGTGTGTGTGGTGTGTGTGTGTGTGTGTGGTGTGTTGTGTGTTTTTACATGGTGATGATGATGTTGAAAATCGAAAATACGCGACAAAGACGATACTTTCTGATGAGGACAATGATAACGAATAACGACTGTGCTGATAATTATGACAATGAGGACGATGATGACAACTGATGTTTTTGTCTGTCCCTTTTACTTTGTTCTCCTCTTCTTTTACGTTTCGTCTGTAGCCCCCCCCCCCCCCCCCCCCCCCCTTCCCACCCCCCCACCCCACCCACCTTCTAAAAGGGTCAATGACCTTATACATCAGCAAAGATCGCATAAAAGATCTACACCTCTGCACTGAAAGGTATTAACCTTTTCTACATCTATCGATCAGTTCGGTCTGGGTATATCTGGTCCCTCGTCTGTTTTTCTGTTCTTCATCGACCTCATTTTCTCTCCTTGTTTGTTTAATTACACCATTTATTATAATTATGTATTTACAAAGATGGTGTCACAAAATTTTAAACTTTTCCAAATTTATTTGAGTCCAAAACTTTTGTTGTAATTGTATTCATATATAGTCTTTGACAAACTTGCCGTATAGCAAGCATTCCCACACACAGAAGCACACACACACATACATATACTCGCGTGCACTCAAACGAACACACATGCACGCACACACGAATGCATGAACACACACACACACACACACATATACACGCGCGCACTCAAACGAACACACATGCGCGTGCACACAAACGCATGAACACACACACACACACAAACACACAACACACACACACACAACACACACACACACACACACACACGCACGCACACACACACACACACACACACACACTCACATTCACACACCCACGCAAGGTCACACACACACACACACACACACACACACACACACACACACACACACACACACACACACACACACACACACACATGCATGCACGCACGCACGCACATACACACACATCAGTTCTCTCTCTCTGTCTGTCTGTCTGTCTGTCTGTCTGTCTGTCTCTCTCTCTCTCTCTCTCCTCTCTCTCTCTCTCTCCTCTCTCTCTCTCTCTCTCTCTCTCTCTCTCTCTCTCTCTCTCCTCCTCCTATCTTTTTGACATGTGCCTTACTACCGGTAGCATAAACGAATAACATATAAACATTGTTCAGAAAATCCCTTGGGGTAAGCCAACACAAAATTGACAAACAAATACCCACTCCAACCTGTATGATCAGACATTAAAAAACACACACACACACACTCTTCAATTCCACTCCATAATCTCACAGTAAGCTTGGAACACGAACTGAGGAAAAGACTTAAAGAATGGAACAAACGCAAGCGGAAAGCTGATATTACGTAACGCATAGATTCACCTGCATTCCGCTTTTTAGTCCACCCCTAAGCACACCGCGCACGTCAGCACAACCTAAGCCAGGAGAGATGACAGGATGATAGGGGATATACGCAATAGAAATGGTATGTCCCGGCCTTGCTGCCTTCAAACGAAAGAAAAAGAAAGAAAGAAAGAAAGAAAAAAGAATGAAAGAAAGAAGGAAAGAAAGACAGAAAGAAAGAAAGAAAGAATGAATGAAAGAAAGGAAGGAAGAAAGGAAGGAAGAAAGAAAGGAAAAAAGGAAGGAAGAGATAAAAAAGGAGGAAGGAAGACAGAAAGAAGAAAGAAAGGAAGAAGAAAGAAAGGAAGGAAGGAAGACAGAAAGAATGAAAGGAAGAAGGAAGACAGAAAGAATGAAAGGAAGAAAGGAAGAAAGGAAGGAAGAAAGAAAGAAAGAATGAAAGAAAGGAAGGAAGAAGAGATAAAGAAAGAAAAGAAAAAGGAAGGAAGGAAGGAAGAGATAAAGAAAGAAAGGAAGAAGGAAGGAAGGAAGGAAGAGATAAAGAAAGGAAGGAAGACAGAAAGAAAGAAAGAATGAAAGAAAGGAAGGAAGAAAGAAAGGAGGAAGGAAAAGACGAAAGAACGAAAGAAAGAAAGAAAAAAACAAGTAGACAGCAGCACCAGCGAAACATCCATCCTTGTATAAATTGTATTACCTTAAAGTAAATGACAGACTGGAGCTTAAAGGCCTCCCTTCCAACCCCCCTCCCCCCCCCCCCCCCCCCCCCCCGGACCCCGCTCCTCCCTGAAGCACAATTCAATTTAAGTCATGTCAAGTCAAGTCAAGTCACAATGTTCGTCGATAAGCCGACCGTGGAGGCCACAGAGGCAGGCTACGAACGGAACTAATGTGAATCAACAGACTGAATTTCCAGACAATGTATACGATATAGATGTGTGTGTGTTTGTGTGTGTGTGTGTGTGTGTGTTGTGTGTGTGTGTGTGTGTGGTGTGTGTGGTGTGTGCGTGCGTGGGTGGTGGTGGTGTGTGTGTGTGTGTGTGTGTGTGTGTGTGTGTGTGTGTGTGTTGTATGTGTGTGTGTGTGTGTGTGTGTGTGTGTGTGTGTGTGTGTGTGTGTGTGTTGTGTGTGTGTGTGGTGTGTGTGTGTGTGTGTGTGTGTGTGTGTGAACACACAGATAAATACCTTGGTAAACTTTGTTGTTCGCGCATTCGTGTCGATCACCTCTGAGCTGTAGGAGACCCTAATCGGCATGGTGGGAACCGGCTTAGTGGTCTTTCTGCCCGGGCATACTGTGCCTGCGGGTGTCTGTACATGCATACAGACATGCATAGGTGAACACAGCCTTGATCATACTGTCAGACTATACTACACTCTCAGCGACAGGAATGCATGATAACCAACGAACAGCCACACTAACAAATATGCATGGATGAACACACGTACTTTCACAGTCAAATGACAGACATGCATGGATGAACACAGAAAGAGAGAGAGAGAGAGAGAGAGAGAGAGAGAGAGAGAGAGAGAGAGTGAACACAAGCACAGTCACAACAACAGACATGCATGGATGACCACACCCACAGTCGCACTAATAGACGTGCATGATTTGAACATACGCACAGTCACACTGACAGACATGAATGCATGAATAAATAAGTAGGCATTGACACCGACAGACATACATGGTGAACACACCCACATCTATCTTGTTCCCCTTCTCTCTTTCACACACACACACACACACACACACACACACACACACACACACACACACACACACACACAGACTGAGAGAGGCAGAAAGACAGACAGGTAGGCAGACAGGCATAAGTAGGGAGAGGAAAGAAACACACAGCCCACCAGACAAACTGCAGTCAGACAGACCTCAAACACCTGCGGCGCCCCATCCAGGTAAGAGAAGAACTCGGTGATCTCGTACAGGTGGGAGAAGAGCCTGGGGGAGTTGGGGTCTTCGCGCACCTTTCCCTCCACCCGGCACCTCACCGGCACCCGTCCCACCCCCACCGCCGTGTCCCACTCCTGACCCACTGCAACCAAAACCCGCCCGCATTCTTTTCTGTGCTGAACGATAAGTGCACAGCATCAAAAGTATGGTCCACAAGAGAATCAGAAGTATGGTTTACAAGAGAACCAACAGTATTGTGCCAAGAATCAAAAGTATAGTTTACAAGAGAATCAAAGGTACGGTTTACAAGAGAATCCAAAGTATGGTTTACAAGAGAATCAAAAGTATGGCTTACAAGGGAATCCAAAGTATGGCTTACAAGAGAATCCAAAGTATGGTTTTCAAGAGAAATCCAAAGCATGGTTTACAAGAGAATCCAAAGTATGGTTGACAAGAAAATCCAAAGTATGGCTTACATGAGAATCAAAAGTCTGGTTTACAAGAGAATCCAAAGTATGGTTTACAAGAGAAATCCAAAGCATGGCTTACAAGAGAATCAAAAGTATGGTTTACAAGAAAATCCAAAGTATGGCTTACAAGAGAATCAAAAGTATGGCTTACAAGAGAATTAAAAGTATGGTTCCCAGGAACCGTGCAGAGAGTCCAAAGTATGGTTTACAAGAGAATCAAAAGTATGGTTTACGGAACCAAAAGTGGTGCCAAGAAAAAAAAGTATGGTTTACAGGAGAATCAAAAGTGTGGTTCGCAGGAACCGACAGTAAGATGCAGAGAATCAAAAGTATGGTTTACAAGAGAATCACAAAAAGTCATGGTTTACAAGAGAATCAAAACTATGGTGCCAAGAATCAAAGGTATGGTTCACAGAGAGAGAGAGAGAGAGAGAGAGAGAGAGAGAGAGAGAGAGAGAGAGAGAGAGAGAGAGAGGAGAGAGAGAGAGAGAAGTCTTGCTAGCGAATGGCGGCTGTAAAAACATTTTCGCCGGCAAGACCACCCCCCCCCCTCCCCCCCCCCCCCCCCTCCCCCCCCCTCCTCTCTCTCTCTCTCTCTCTCGCTCCTATGCATGAAAACGATCACAAACTTGCCACTCATAGCGACAACATTATCTCGCGACTTTTCCGATCCAGGCATCCAACATAACATGTGAAAAGACTTGAACATTGTTTCTGGACATCCGCCTTCTAAACATAATCATGGTTATTTTTCCCTCTTAAAAAAACGAACGCCTGAAAAGGGGGGGGGGGGACTGAAGTTTCTGGGTTTGGTGCGTGCGGCGCGTGCGTGTGTTGTGTGTGTGTGTGTGTGTGTGTGTGTGTGGTGTGTAGTGTGTGTTTCAGTCGGTTAGTAATGTTGGGGGCAGGGGTAGGGTGGAAGGGAACTACTTTTTCTAGATATGTCTTTTTGTTTTTACATTACACACTTTGTAATTCACAAATTACAAAACACCCTTTCTGACTGCGAAGCAAGTGGGTTTTTTTTTTTTTTTTACTTTTTGGCTTGTAAAACATCTGGGCTGCCTACACAAACAAACTTCTTTTTTATGGGGTCAGTAAGCACTAGGCAAAGGCCAGACTCTGAGGGCTGGCCAAAGGCAACACAGAGCTAGCGCATTCCGACCACTGAGGTCTTCTTACTGGCAAAACAGACAAGGTAGAAGACCGTAGGGTCGAAGCGCCTTGTTACAGTGTTGTGGTTCGTTCGTTTCATTCGCTTGGCGATATCGGAATATATAAATAATCGTCCCCTCTCTCTCCTCTCTCTCTCTCTCTCTCTCTCTCTCACAACTCACTCTCCCCTCTTTCTCTCTCTCTTCCATTCCAGCCTACAGCTACAATATTTTCAGCAGCTGAAACACTGGTTGATTTATGAAGGTGGTGAGAGAGAGAGAGAGAGAGAGAGAGAGAGAGAGAGAGAGAGAGAGAGAGAGGAGAGAGAGGAGAGGACACACACAGAGAGACACGGACAGACAGAGAGACACAGACAGACATAGAGAGAGAAGCGGGAGGGGGTGGTGGGCAGGGGACGTAGGAAGGAGGGGATGAGGTGGGGAGAAAGAGAATTAACAAGACAGACACTGGCCGTCTCGGGCACTAGGAAGACAGAGAGAAACTCAGACCAAGAGCCAAGAGAGGCAGAAACATAACATATACATAGAAAGGAATAGCCAGATAAACAGACAGACAGACAGACAGACAGACAGCAGACAGACGGAGAGGAAGGTACCTGAGAAATACCAGTGCACCGTCATGGTAGCCTTGATGCTAGGCCAGTAGACACAGCTGCTCCAGTGATCCGTCAGCATGCCACGAACCCGACTCCTCCCCACGTAGTGCTCGCTGATGGATCCTGCGCCCGTCATGCATGGCAAACAACATGCACGTGCGCGCCCGAGTGCACACAGACATACAACACACCACCACCACCACCACAACACACACATGCATCGATATATATAGATGGACAGACCAGACAAACAGATAAATAGCTAGATAGACAGATAAATAGATGGGTAGATAGATATAATTATGTTTGAAGAGAGAGGGGTGGGGGAGGGAGGAAGGGAGCGAGCGAGAGAGAGGGGGGGGTGGAGCTGGTATGGGAGTGGAGACTGATGAGAATATTAACTAAGAAAGAAATGCTCGCGGCCACATGAAAGAGCCAGTACGCTCTCTCTCTCTCTCTCTCTTTATGTGCGCGCGAGGGCGCGCGCGCGCGCGTGTGTCTGTATGTGTGTGTGTGTGTGTGTGTGTGTGTGTGTGTGTGTGTGTGTGTGTTGTGTGGTCCCACTCTCTCTTGGCTATACACTCAGTGCTGCTACATTTCTCTCTTTGAAGTGTGTGTGTGTGTGTGTGTGTGTGTGTGTGTGTGTGAAAACGCGCGCGTTTGTCTCTCCCTCTCTATCGGCTGTGGACTCTGTGCTACTGTTATTTCTCGTTGATGTGCACGCTTGTGCGTGCGTGTGTGTGCGTGTGTGTGCGTGTGTGTGTGTGTGTGGTGTGTGTGTGTGTGTGTTGTGTGTGTAGTGCGTGTGCGTGTGTGTGTGTGTGTGTGTGTGCGCGGGAACATTCGTCTGTGTGCGCGGAAGTCACTGGATATCCCATTTTCACCTGATCCTTGTCCAAAGTGCGTCCGTCTGCTACCCAGGTCTCCACATGGAACAGTTGAATTCGGTTTCAACGTTACGACGTCTCTAGTTTTTGTCTTTAAAATCAAAGGGTTGTTTTGCGTTATGAATGAATAAATATCACACTCACTGTTGCGACCAAATTCATTGAAGATCTTATCGTCTGCTTTGCGTGATTCTTGAACAACTTCGCCGATTTGTCACGTGACACGTGTCGAGCGGACGAGAGTTTAAAAAAGAAAAAAAGAAAAAAGAAAAAAAAAAAGCGAAGTTGTGATTTGCGATTAAATTTGTGAACGTTATTGAAAGCAAGTGGTCGTCTGCACATAGCTAACTGCACACAGAGTGACACACATTTTGTGTTTGTCGTCTGCTTTGGTCCGAGTTCACGGTTACAGTTTAGCCCAAAACGCTGTATTTTCTCTATTACACTCAGAGCTGCACCTGACTTTTGCCAGAAGATCAGCAAGTTCCAAAACATATTCATCGCACGGTCCAGCCCTTGACCCATACCATACCTAACTCTGAGGAGATGTCATGTCCGTTTCTTTTTCTATGCAAGCGCGATCCACATGACCCTTCATTTTCCTGTCGTCTGCTGACTTTTCACTCCAAAATCTTTGTGTCCAACCAAAGATAGTACGCGTACTATCTTTGGTCCAACCAATGGCGTAGAAACAGACGGAGTTCACAATTCATGCATAATTCTGCTATTTTCGCTGACATATGGCATTGAACTGATTTACTTACCGCAAATTCCCGGACAAAATAATCTTTTTCACATTAAAAAAAAAAAAGTGTGTGTGTGCGTGTGTGTGTGAAAACTTGAAACTTAAAACTTGAAACTTGTTTTTATTGTCACTAAACACCATTAAAGGATTTATGGACACAAGATGGCGACGATTAAACAACTCATCGTCCAAAGAAATAATAATTTGTTCTTTTTACATAAAAAAGTTATTATGTAAAGCAGTCATACACATATTTCGCAATTTCAACCTGAAGGTCATCATTAGACATCAAAGTACTTATTTTCAATGAGGTAGCGTCGTATATATCCATTTTGTTTATGATACGTTTTTTAAACGTATTCCTGATTTTATCGTAACGTTTGCAAGAGTCTAAAAAATGTACCTCGTCTTCTATTATATTGCAAGTTGATACATTTCCTGTCTTCACGCTTAATATGGGAATACCTACCTCTTTCTATTGCGAGGTCATGTGCGCTAATTCTTAATTTACAAAGTTCTTTCCTGTAATATTTATTTGTGCATTTGATGAGGTACGGTTCAAGCCTATATTCATTACTGATGTCATTATAAAATTTTAACCTTGGTGCTCTTTCTTTTTCTTTTTCCCAAAAGTGTGTATATATCACTTTGTAACTTTCTCTCTATTGCATGACGCAATCTTTGAGGTTAAGTGTACTTTGGTTATTCCATACATGTGTCATTCCAATATTACTTAAGATCATCTTTACAGAAGATTTCCATGAAGATGATAGGTCAAGATCTTCGTACGCTTCTCTTAGATATGAGTCTTCCTTTGATTCGATTATATGGATCCAAAACATGACAACTTGACTCATTATTTCTTGACACAATGGAAATCTTCCAAGTTCAGCTAGTACTGGCAATTTCATTGCTTTTCTGTGTACGCCTAATATACGTCAGCAAAATTTTACATGTACGTTCTCGATCGGATTATTGGATAATAGGTATTTGTGATAAATGTCGAACATTGTAGACTGCTTTTCAACATGTCCTATCTTTTCTGTAAATGGAAACCAAACTTCTGCGCCATAAAGCATAACTGGTGAAATCAAAGCATCAAAGAGTTTTGCTATTGATGATACACTGACATGTTCTCCCTTTACTTTACGTAGCAAGGAATGTACAGCTTTGTTGCCTTGTTTTGCTAGATGATCTTGTGCTTTATGTAACTCTCCGCTTTTATGAAGAATTATTCCTAAATACTTGTATTCATTTACTGTCTCAAGAGAATCGTTTCCACATGTAAATGCGGTTGAAAATTTTGAGTCAGTTTTCGTGAATATGACAACTTTTGTTTTATCTTTATTTAGTTTCATGCACCACTCTGTGCAATAATTATGAAGTTGATTAAGTTTTGTTTGTAATCCCAATTTTGTGTTTGACAACATAACTATGTCGTCAGCATATAATAAATGCGATATTCGTGTTTCTTTCAGCTTGTTTATAACAGTAGAATCATTGTTATCAATATAGTTTGAAATATCATTTTGTGTGTGTGTGTGTGTGTGTGTGTGTGTGTGTGTGTGTGTGTGTGTGTGTGTGTGTGTGTGTGTGGTGTGTGTGTGTACAAAGCCAGGGTGATTTTCATCTCTTTAAACTTTGGCGTTACTACTTGACCTTGGTGTAACCCCGAACTCTGACCTGTATCATGTGTTACCAATAGCAGGGTGTAGGCAATAATATCGCGTCACTCGAGACTTTCGTTAATAGGAACTTTCCCCGAATTAACCAGTAAACTTTTATTTAAAAAATGAGGTATGATTCGATTGGTCATCTGTAGCTGAATGCTGTCGAGGAGAAAAACTTGTTTCAAAAGTCATAAAAATTATTCTTATAATCATAACAACAACAACAGCAACAACCATAATGATAATTATAATAATAACAATAATAATGATAATAAAAATTATACACAGCAATTATATAAGAAAACTTCCAAAGTAAAGTTTCAAACAATTATATGCGGTTTTTTGTTTGCTTGTTTGTTTGTTTTGTTTTTAATCTAACATTTCCTTTGAGAAGGATGTGTCTTCTCACTTGACATTTTTCTTCCCACTCACGATCGCCGAGTAAGAAACAACAGACTGGATTCATTGATGTTTGCGCATCTGCTGCGCAGTCTTGAACCGAATGCATGTCTGAATGTAAGTTGTGTGTCTGGAATGTTTGTTTTACCCCTTTCTTCATTTGATTTTTCAATCATTTATTCTGTCCTAAGAGCATCAATTATTTGGTGTGTTGCTGTTGGGAGTGAAGTTTTTGTTCCGTATATATGGATGAACTTTCATGTATTTGAACATGTGTACAGAATGAGGTTGTTGTTATACGCATTTTTTTTTGGTTTTACCCAGCAATGAAATCTATTTTCGAAATATGTAGAATAAAATAGTCTGGATCTGAATTCAGTCACACCTTTTCCCGGTTCTGTTAGGATACGTACTCTGAAATGCGCAGTAGGCGAATCATGATTAAGCTAAAACGTGATTCGATGAAATGGGATTCGGAGAAGCGTGATGAGGCAAACTGGGATTAGATGAAACGTGATCAGGTGAAAAACGTGATGACGCGAAATACTAACCCCCAAAGGCCAACGCCTGGGCAGCAGTGTAGATATGCGCCACTGTCCCGTTGTGGCTGCTGTTGCTGCTGTTGTTGCTGCTGTTGTTGCCTGCCGTGCCATACAGGTAGGGCTCTTTGCCCGTGTCCAGGGCGCTCACTTGACAGCTGTAACGACCCTCTGCTCACACACACACACACACACACACACACACACACACACACCACACCACACACACACACCACACACACACACACACACACACACACACACACACACACACACACACACACACACCACACACACACACACACACACAACACACACACACACACACACACACACACACACACACACACACACACACACACCTTGCTTGAGATGTGTTCACTGACAGTCAGGTAAACAAGCAGACGAATTCTGCGGAGTACGACACGTGAACTCCATGAGGACGGGTCTCTAACTTACAGTTAGTTCAGAGCTACCCGTGCTCAGGGTGCCAGTCACTGACCAGTTCTAAGGCCTCCAGTCCGTAGGAGACAGGATTAACCCTGCGACAGAACATGCAGCCCTTGACGGGGAGTTACAACGGCATTGGACTGTACTTACTGCTGCTGGACTCGGTAACTCAGAGACTGATAGAGTGACAGACTGGGACCACGGAGGAGCTAGTGGATGGTGCTTCGAGGTGGGATGGGGAGGGGGAGGGGAGGGGGGGAGGGTGGGGGGGCTCGGCTTGGCAACAAAAATCCTGACAAGACCATCCAAGCCAGTGTCTGGACTGACCCGGTAAGGTAGAGCGCATGTGCTGTGAATGCGCAGGTGCTTTATAAGTAAAACAGGTGCGTATGTAATAAACGAACTTCTCCAAAGTGTAGGGTGTAAACACTTTAGCCCTCGCCGACAAAACCAAAGACTGTTCAGAGCAGGTGTTAGGAACAGAGAAAACAAGGACTTGGGAACTCACTTTTTTTTTCTTTCTTTCTTTTTTTTTTTTTTTCTTTTTTTTTTTTTGACTGAGCCGACGAAACCCTTCACACAAAAGCATGGATGGCCATTGGCCTTCACAGCCCGTTGGGGGGGTTGAGAGTTCCAGTCTTTGACTGTCAGTGGCGTTTTTGAGTCAACTCGTGTCTTGTTCTCTCCCTCAACTCTGTGGGGAGTGATTTGGGCGCCGCACTGGAGAGAAATAAAAAGAAAATCTCACAACGTTCTTCCAGTTCTGTCGGCTGTTTGTTAACGCTTGTTCTCTTCCAGCGTTTTCCATATCCACCCTGCAATGTTGTCAATCCACCACTCTTTCTCTCCTTCTCTTCCTCCCCCCCCCCTCCCCCCCCCCCCCCCCCCCCCCCCCACACACACACACACACACACACACCTTTTCCTCCCATCTGTCTCCCTTCCTAGACAGTTCCCTGCAGGATTATTTAAAGCAAGACCATTGCATCCCGTTACACGGCCATACGAACGTAGTTTTTTGTGTGTCTGAAGTGAAGTCGACAGATCTTCATGATGGTTGCATGTGCTGCTTGATGGTTGAACGGCACTTGTTCTTGGGTCACACGACCACTGCATATCTGATTTTTTTGTTGTTGTTGTCCAAGTCTCATCTTTTGTGCCACACGTTAGTGGCACTGCCACCCCCGCCCCCAACACCCCCCCCCCCCCCCCCCCCCCCCCCCCCCCTCCCCTCTTCCCCACGCCGCTCACTCCCAACTCTCCGTCCACAGTCGCACGCTATGTCGGATGTTCAGTGTCTTGCGGTCACACTGTTAGTTCCGTTGACTTTCTGGCATGCCATACAGGTGGGTGAAATATACTGCAGCATGTTATCAACGAAGTCAGATGGAAGAACAACGGAGAAGTACAGACAGAAGAAGGGCGTGTCCTGTACTAACATACACTGGAGAAGGAGCCGATGTGTTTACGGTGTGGGGTTTGTTGACCATCAGGGCGCTGCCAGTGAAATCATTTAACGCACGATAGCACCAATGATTGTTCCCACGTCAAACTATGGTGATGGCCACATTCACGTCAATACAACTATGAGTTCATCTGACGACAGTAAATTGGTTTCAGTTTCAGACCACCTTCAACGAAAGTTCTATACTCAGTTTCAAACGGTCATCAATACGGTTGACAGGGTTTCATTTTCAGTTTGACAAGGAAACCATTCAGGCCAAGGTTAGAACAGATGCCCCCCCCCCCCCCCCCCGCCTCCTCCCTTTCCTCCCCCTCCTCCCCCTCGTCCTTTTCCTGCCCCCTCTGCCCAAAGACCGGAGGAATTTCTTCGGCCTCTACTGCGCTGAGACCACCAACGACAGGGAGCAACGCCTGTTAGAATTCGCCACAGATAATGACTGTACTCTTGCCAACGGTGTCGGTCAGCAATCGAACGATGGACATCTACACTCCCCCAGACTGGTCAGTATCACAGCCAGATTTACTGTACATTCTTGTGGGGGAAAACAAAACAAAACAGGACAGGTCTGGCATCAATAGGGTTAAAGCGAGAGCATTATTTTCCAGGAGTGACCATGGGTAGTGACCACGAGTTCTTGTCATGATGAACTCTGTAAAGTACGGGTTAAAGATCTCACAAAAAGAGCGTGAAAAAAAACAAACCGACAGCCATCTTAAATTCAGTCATGAGAAAGATCCTGCCATTGCTGAACTCTTCCAAGCGGCCGCGGGAAGAACGTCCGTCCGTCTGCTGCTGCCGGGGTAAGGTAAGGTCACTCTGCTTCTAGCCCAGCCGACCGCAAGGGGCCATACCAGAGCTGTCACTGCTGCGGGGAGAAGATCTTGAAGCCTTCAACCCAATGATCAGTGAAAGAGGTCCTCGGAATAAGACGACAGGAAAATGAAAGTCAGGGGTTTCAAACAGTATTTTGACGTGTGACAGACATTAGGAGCTTCAAAACCGCACAAGAACACTGACACGTGTAAGAGCGTCTTTAAATGACAGCAGAAGGTACTTGGACACACCAGTACTGAGATCAGCAACTAAAGAGGATATAGGGTGAGAAATGTTGAAGCATTGACATATCTGTCCGAAGACAGAGAGAGAGAGAGAGAGAGAGAGAGGAGAGAGAGAGAAGAGAGAGAGAGAGAGAGAGAGAGAGAGAGAGAGAGAGAGCAGGAGGAGAGGAGGGAGGAAGGGAGAGAGAGAGAGGGAGGGAGGGGGGAGAGAGAGAAGGAGAGGGAGGGAGGGGGAGAGAGATAGAGAGGGAGGGAGGGAGGGGGAGAGAGAGAGGGAGGGAGGGAGGGGGAGAGAGAGAGAGAGGGAGGGGGAGAGAGAGAGAGGAGGGGGAGGGAGGGGGAGAGAGAGAGAGAGAGGAGGGAGAGGAGAGGAGAGAGAGAGAGAGAAAGAGGGAGGGAGGAGAGAGAGAGAGAGAGGGAGGGAGGGGTAAGAGAGAGAGACAGAGAGAGAGAGACAGAGAGAGAGAGAGTGAACACTGAACACTGAACGCGGACACTGAACATTTTTAATGTCATTAGCTATACAGCCTTGATGACAACGGGGGAGGGAGGGCGGGGGGGGGGGGGGGGGGGTGCAGGGCAAAAAGCAAATTTTGTAAACGGTAAATCCACAACAAACATGAATTAAAACAATGCTACTGTTCCAAGCACCATAAGTCTGAATACCGACCAAGAAAAAAAATGCACCTTCAAAAATTCGCGCGCGCGAGCGAGAGAGAGAGAGAGAGACAGACAGACAGACAGACAGACAGAGACAGAGAGAGGGAGAGAGAGGGGGGATGGAAAAAAAAAGATGCTGCGCATCTTCACAATGAAAGAGTGGAGACCGAGGTATGACTGACGAATCGGTTGGCACAAAAACCTAACTTATTATCAACGACCTTGTATGATGAGTTACAAAATTTAAATAAATTTAAAAAAAAAAAAAGAAAATTCAATCCATCTTACAGCAAGCCGCAGTTTACTCCTATTATTCTGATTCTGCTGATTCTGGGAGTTTCGGGGATGCAGGTCATTCTGGAAGACAACACCATGTAAAGAAGAGGGCATTTCTTCTTTTGTTTCGTTCGAAGTTTTGATCGCATTTCTTTTCAAAATGTTAGAACACACCAAAAGACACGTGGATCCCCCCACCCCCACCCCACCCCCTCATTCTTTGTAATATCTCGGTGAATAAATAAGTGAATAATAAAAGTTGAATCATCGGACGCGAGAGACAATCGATATCTTTGTTTACCTGGAACGTAAAGGTCAACAACAAAGCTGTTGTTTACTTTTTGTTTGTTTGTTTGTTTGTTTTCTCATGATGGAAAGCAGAGTGGGGGGGGGGGGGGGGGGGGGGGAATACGACCCGTGCCTCCCCTGCTTCCTGCCAATCAATAAACATCACATTAAACGGCCTCTCCACCCGCCCCGCCCCCGCCCCACCTGGACCACTGCATGGTGTACCTGTACTCCTGTAGCCTTGGCTCAGATAGGGAATACGTTTCAATACCCGCCGGGGAGGTGGTGTGTTTCTCTCTATCTATCTCTCTATCTCTGTCTCTATCTGTCTGTCTGTCTGTCTGTCTGTCTCTCTCTCTCTCTCTCTCTCTCTCTCTGTCTCCCGTCTCTGTCTCTCTCTCTCTCTCTCTGTCTCTCTCTCTGTCTCTGTCTCTGTCTCTGTCTCTCTCTCTGTCTGTCTCTGTCTCTGTCTCTGTCTCTGTCTCTCTCTCTCTCTCTCTCTCTCTCTCTCTCTCTCTCTCTCTCTCTCTCTATCTATCTCTCATACAGGACGCCACAGATGGCTGGTTCGACTCCCTGTGGAGGAGATTCCTTTCTTTCTTTCTTTCTTTCTTTCTTTCTTTCTCTTTTTGCTTCTTTTCTTTCTTTCTTTCTTTCCTTCTTTTGTTCTCACTTTCCTTCTTTCTAGCTTTCTTTCCTTCTTTCTTTCTATCTCTCTTTCTTTCCCTCCTTTCTCTCTTTCTTTCTTTCTGTCCTTCTTTCTTCCCTCCTTCTTTCTTTCTTTCTTTTTTTCCTTCTTTCTTTCTTTCTTTCTTTCTTTCTTTTTTTTTTTTCTTTCTTTCTTTTTTTTTTCTTTCTTTCTTTCTTTCCTTCCTTTCTCTCTTTCTTTCTCCCCTTCTTTCTTTTTTTCCTTCTTTCTTTCTTTTTTTTCTTTTTTTTTCTTTCTTCCTTCCTTTCTTTCTTTCCTTCTTTTGTTCTTTCTTTTCTTCTTTCTACCTTTATTTCCTTCTTTCCTTCTTTCTTCCTTTCTTTCTTTCTTCCTTCCTTCCTTCCTTCTTTCTTCTTCTTTCCTTTCTTTTTGCCCCCTCATTCACTCTTTCCCCTCTTTCTTTCTTTTTCTTTCACTTAGAGTGTTGATGTTGGTCCGTTGGATGAATCATTAAAGCGAGTCTAGCACACAACACGCACTTGGTGCACGTAAAAGATTCCACAGCAACAAAATGTCTGGAACTTGCTGTTTCGTTCCATGTAAGGTTTATCTGTACTTGACGGAGGAGAGGACGGGAGAGGTTAAGAAGATATCTGGGGCGATTCCATCTCCCCCCCCCCCTCCCCCCCCCGCCTCTTTCCTAGCTTTCCTCCCTCCCCCCTCCTCCTCCTCCCCCCTCCCCCCCCCCCCTTCCCCCTCCTTTTCCTCCTCTCGCGCTTCTGTGTGTGTGTGTGTGTGTGTGTGTGTGTGGTGTGTGTGTGTGTGTGTGTGTGAGCGTGCGTGCGTGCGTGCGTGCGTGCGTGTGTGTGTGTGTGTGTGTGTGTGTGTGTGTGTGTGTGTGTGTGTGTGTGTGTGTGTGTGTGTGCGTGAGTGTGTGTATGTATGTGTGTGTGTGTGTTTGCGAGTGTGTGTGTGTGTGTGTGTGTGTGTGTGTGTGTGTGTGTGTGTGTGTGTGTGTGTGTGTGTGTGTGTGTGTGTGTGTGTGTGTGCGCACGTGTGTATATGTGTGTGTATAGGTGTGTGTGTGTGTGTGTGTGTGTGTGTGTGTGTGTGTGTGTGTGTGTGTGTGTGTGTGTGTGTGTGTGTGTGTGTGTGTGTGTGTGTGTGTGTGATATCTTGTGTCTTGTCACAGTTATCGTTATTTTATATCATGACAAATTAATCATAGCAGATCATACTCGTTCATTACATCATAATATCACATCACACACAACATCGTATAATATAATATCGTATTGTACCTTATTATGTCACGTCATATTATATCGCATCATGTCATATCATATCACATCACATCACATCACATCACATCACATCACATCACATCACATCACATCATACCACATCACATCAAATCATATCCGATCCGATCCGATCAGATCAGATATCATGTCATGTCATGTAATTTCATTTACATTATACTGCATAACAACATTTTATATAATTTCGTGTCATATCAAACAATCCCACACATAATCAGATCAGTTTTCGACTTTCTTTTTCTTTTCTTTTTCTTTTTTCTTTTTTTTTAAGGTGGATTTTTTTGTGCCAAAAATATGTCGAAACGGCCGCACACATCAACCTGCAAATGAAGTACACAAGATCTTTGGTATCATAAATTGGTCAGACTTTAACTTTCCAAGCGTGAACGCTCTCCCAAACAGAGCAGTTATCCTGAATTAATCAGTGCAAACAACGTTCTGTCCCGGAAAACGTTGGTCGTGATTGTGGCAACGTGTGTGTGCAGACACTAGTACCTGTTGATGCAGTGTGCTGTGGTCCACACACACACACACACACACACACGCACGCACGCACTCACGCACGCACGCACGCACGCACGCAAATACACACACACACACACACACACACACACACACACACACACACACACACACACACACACACACACACACACACACACTCGCTCACTCATTCACACACACACACACACGCACGCACGCACGCACGCACGCAAATACACACACACACACACACACACACACACACACACACACACACTCGCTCACTCATTCACACACACACACACACACACACACACACACACACACACACACACGCACGCACGCACGCACGCACGCACGCACGCACGCACTCGCTCACTCATTCACACACACACACACACACACACACACACACACACACGCACGCACGCACGCACGCACGCACGCACGCACGCACGCACACACACACACACACACACACACACACAACACAACACAGAGAGAGAGAGAGAGAGAGAGAGAGAGAGAGAGAGAGAGAGAGAGAGAGAGAGAGAGAGAGAGGATGAGCTGTTCCAATGGTCGTTGTACAAGGTACAACGTTTATGTCTTTTATATAGCAACGGCACTCAGAAATGATTCGCAGCAGGGAAACAAAATGGCTGTAAGTCTCGACTGTCGATTGGGGGTGGGGGTAGGGTGGGTGGGGTGGGGTGGGGGTGGTGGCGGGGAGATGGGGAAGAGGGGAAGGGGTGGAGGGGGCGGAGAGGGAGGCACACAGTCCATAAACTTGGGAACAAACACCATCCAATCTGCAGTTTACTATAGTCGTTGATAATAGGAGTCACAAGGAAAGTGCCACTGCTGCTGCAACTGCTGCAGTGCTGTGGGTGAATGGAATAGGCGGGGGATTGGAGGGTGTGTGTGTGTGTGGGGGGGGGGGTGTATGTGCATGCAGTGAAGGTGGTGGGGGGGGGGATAGGGGGAGGAGGGGTTACTGCCGGGCGAAGGGGCAATTAAAATGCTATTATCCATAAATGTAAAAGAGAGAACTCTGCTCCAATGCTTCGCAACCAATTGCTCAGTCAATAATACCAAAGTGCACTGCTATAATACACAGCTCATAAATGTCCGCGTCGAGTAGGTGCCTATGAAAGCTGGGGGGGGGGGGGGGGGTTTCAAAACGGGCCATATGAGGGGATAGATTGTTCTGCCGGTTTACGATCTTATTACTCATTTGAACAGCAATAAAAATGCAGTAAAGATATCGTTTCATATTTTCCCTTCCTTTACAATCACAATGGAAGAGACATGGACACTGAAAGTGATCCCTCCTCAGTAGTTTTGTTGTTGTTGTTGTTGTTGTTGCTGCTGCTGTTGGTGGTGGTGATGTAGTTGTTGCTGCTGTTGCTGTTGATGCTTCTGTGCTGTTGTTGTTGTTGTTTTGGGGGTAAACCCTTCCGTCTCCTAACCCTCACTGATCCATCTCCTCCCCTCCCTCATCATGCGAGGGGAGGAGGAGGGGGGGGGGGAGGAGGGGGGAGTGAGTTAAGGTCAAAGTTCCAGCAGAAAGAAAATGGTTCTTATATAAAGACAAAAGACAACTTAATTCACAAAAGGGATATGTCAGACAGGGGCACTTCAAATATGAATTGAAGGAAAGAGGTGTTCAGACTGAAGTCAAGCCCAAGGGCGGCCACCACAGTCATGTCAGGGTCAAGGGGCAAAGTCTCAGAAGGTCATGATTATAAATTTTGATGAGTTTTTTTTTTTCTGTCTGTCTGTGTCTTGCTTTTATACCTATTTTTTAGTTATGAGTGTTGCTGTTTATTTCTTTTCTTTTTTTTGCTGGTTTGTCTGTCTGGCTTCTTTATATGTGTATGGGTGTGAGTCTGTCTTTTTTTTCCCT
>CM031624.1:1219230-1221730 GCA_018398815.1 Conus ventricosus | reverse complement strand
TCATGACGATGATGATTGCTGTGAACAGTTACAAACAAAATAACGATCATGACGATGATGATTGCTGTGAACAGTTACAAACAAAATAACGATGATGACGATGATGATTGCTGTGAACAGTTACAAACAAAATGACGATGATGACGATGATGATTGCTGTGAACAATTACAAACAAAATAACGATGATGACGATGATGATTGCTGTGAACAGTTACAAACAAAATGACGATCATGACGATGATGATTGCTGTGAACAGTTACAAACAAAATAACGATGATGACGATGATGATTGCTGTGAACAGTTACAAACAAAATAACGACGATGACGATGATGATTGCTGTGAACAGTTCACAAAGAAGACGACGGCGATGACCAAAATAACCATGATGACGATGATGATTGCTGTGAACAGTTCACAAAGAAGACGACGGTGATGACCAAAATAACGACGACGACGATGATGATTGCTGTGAACAGTTACAAACAAAATAACGATGATGACGATGGTGATTGCTGTGAACAGTTACAAACAAAATAACGATGATGACGATGGTGATTGCTGTGAACAGTTACAAACAAAATAACGATCATGACGATGATGATTGCTGTGAACAGTTACAAACAAAATAACGATCATGACGATCATGATTGCTGTGAACAGTTACAAACAAAATAACGATGATGACGATGGTGATTGCTGTGAACAGTTTACAAACAAAATAACGATCATGACGATGATGATTGCTGTGAACAGTTACAAACAAAATAACGATCATGACGATCATGATTGCTGTGAACAGTTACAAACAAAATAACGATGATGACGATGGTGATTGCTGTGAACAGTTACAAACAAAATAACGATGATGACGATGGTGATTGCTGTGAACAGTTACAAACAAAATAACGATGATGACGATGGTGATTGCTGTGAACCAGTTACAAACAAAATAACGATGATGACGATGGTGATTGCTGTGAAAAGTTACAAACAAAATGACGATGATGACGATGATGATTACTGTGAACAGTTACAAACAAAATGACGATGATGACGATGATGATTGCTGTTATTAACAGTTCACAAAAGAAGAAGACAGCGATGACCAAAGCAACGATGAGTGCGATGATGGTTGCGATGACGTCATGATCAGATCATGACGAGAGTCGTGGATGAGGTTGGTATCTTCTGTGTCAGCAAGAATGAACGAGGACTGGGTAGAAAATAAGGGAAACGTCTTTGACGTTGAAAGGTGATGATAATGACAATGATAATGAGGACGACAGTGGTAACTGTTATTGTCATCATTATATTATCATTATCATTATGCTGATGACCGTGTACAGTACAGATGTGATAAGATAATGACAATCGATGTTGTAATATAATTCATGCCGCTGTTGCTGCTGCTGATAACGTTGATGACAACAATGACAATGACGATAAAAGTCTGCCTATTTTGAAAAGTAAAAAAAATGTTCGGAACTAATCATACCAAAATAGGATGATTTGTGTTTGATTCTTTGCTTGTGGGTTTGGGTTTTTTTCTTGTCGGTACGGACGCAGTACGATCTGCTGTAGCTAGTGTATTTTGACTTAAAGAAAAACAAAGTGTAGGCCTGTTGTGGTGCTTGTCGTGGTGTGGTGGGAAGACATTTACTTTAGAATTTTTTTTGGACCATAGCCCTACATGTATGTGTGGACTGGTTATGTATGTATGTGTGTGTGCATGTGTGCGTGTGTGCGTGCGTATGCGTATGTGTGTGTGCGTCTCGCGCGTGTGTGTGTGTGTGTGTGTGTGTGTGTGTGTGTGTGTGTGTGTGTGTGTGTGTGTGTGTGTGTGTGTGTGTGTGTGTGTGTGTGTGTGTGTGGTGTGCGCGTATGTGTTGTGTGTGTGTGTGTGTGTGTGTGTGTGTGTGTGTGTGTGTGTGTGTGTGTGTGTGTGTGTGTGTGTGTGTGTGTGTGTGCGCGCGTATATGTGTGTGCGTGTGTGTGTGGTGTGTGTGTGTGTGTGTGTGGTGTGTGTGTGTGTGTGTGTGGTGTGTGTGCGTGCGTGCGTGCGTGCGTGCGTGCGTGCGTGCGTGCGTGCGTGCGTGCGTGCGTGCGTGCGTGCGTGAGAGAGAGAGAGAGAGAGAGAGAGAGAGAGAGAGAGAGAGAGAGAGAGAGAGAGAGAGTTCTTTCCAAAAACTATGGCCTGAACTATGTGTTTTGAGATTATTTTTTTATTTTCTTTCAATTTCTGAACTATGTGTTTTGAGATTATTTTTTATTTTTATTTCAATTTCTTTCTTCTTCTTTTTTCTTTACATCATATTGAAAATTGAAATCATTGTCAGTTGTTGATGAGAAATCAAACATTGATTTTTGAAAAAAAAAATTGACAATGACGATGATACTCACACCACAAGAATCCTGAAAGTATCGATCACAAGTTTTGTTCACACACACACACACACAAGGCTGGTCAGCGGAAGCAAAGTGTGTTCACTGGCCACA
>CM031624.1:1209230-1214230 GCA_018398815.1 Conus ventricosus | reverse complement strand
TGTCTTCATTGTTTTGACGTCCTGAAAGAGATTAACAATTTTTCATCTAATCTAAGATTTTACGGAGGAAAGATTTTTTAACGATTTCGGGTACGTTTTTGGAAGGTGTATTTTAAAGAGATGTGTGAATTAAATGTTGGTTTTTTGTTTGTTTGTTTGTTTGTTTGTTGTTTGTTTTCGATGACTTGTGAGTTGACTTCAACGTGGGTGACAGCCCTGGTGTGGCCCTTTGCGGTCGGCTGGGCTATAAGCAACATTACGCAGCTTTACTTTTCTCTTTCTGTCTTCTTCCTGTGTTTGTTTGTTTGCTTTGGTTGTCAACATATATGACACAAAAGCAATGGCCAGTATAAAAAAAGAAAAAGAAAAAAAGGTTGTCCAAAAAGAAGACGACAACACGGAAAATATAGATATTCATTGATAATGAGAAATAAACAGTAGAGCCGCTGAATTCTACAACTCTGTTCATCTGACCACTACAAGGAGGAAAGGTGGCAGAGTGGTTAAGACGTTCGCCTGCCAATCCAACGTGTGAGAAGTGCGTGGGTTCGAGCCCTGCCTTTCTCGCCCTTTCTTTCCCAGTTTGAATGACAAATCGAACTGAACGTCAAGTCCATCGGATGGGGACTGTAACTGAGTCAGACCCGTGTGCCTTCCTGCCCCCCCCCCCCCCCCTGCACACGTTAAAGAACCCACGGCAGTTGAAAATCGAAAAGAACAGGGGGTTCCCCACTGCCCTGGCAAAATTGATGTAGATTGAAGATAGCCGCCTGGTATTTCTACCAAGCCACAAAAATTGTCGCTTACTGTTATCGTGTGCCATCGTGTACCGGTGGAAGTGGAGAACACTATAAAAGATCGTATGCATCCTGTGTGAGAAACTGGAGGAAAAAATGGGATAAATAAAAAATGAGTGACTGATATTTGAATGGTACGGGAAACGACTGAATGAGCGCCAGTAGGCTGCTATTCGGGGCCGGCTCTACCTGGGTAGGCAGCCCGTTGAGTGGGTGAGGAAGTGTGTTTATTGTAAAGCGCTTAGAGCTTGGTCTGTGACCGAGGATAGGCGCTATATAAAATACCCAATATAATAATAAGTGCTACCAGGTGTTTCTTGTGCTACCCCATTCATCTAGCCCTTACCACGGTCTCATTTTGACAGCAGAAGCTCCCGTACTGGTCTGCTGTGTATTGCGTTATGCTTCTGGTCGTGTGACTTTTCGCTAAGCAGGTAGTATTGACACACGCGTCGGCTCGTTTGTTTGTTTCTCTGTCAGAATAACCATGCAAAAACAAAAACCAACAAAAACCACGAGACCGATTATAATGAAGTGTGGTTAAAAAAAAATATATAAATAAATAAATGAAAAAAAAAAAGGATGCGAAGTGATCCCTGGACGGTTTCCTCAGACATCGGTACGGATCCGGATTATAGCGGATCCAGGATCTGTTCAGCAAAATGAGGCATTGATTACCCCCGCTGATTAAAAAAAAAAAGAAAAAAGAAAAAGAAACTTGGTGGAAAGATGGAATGAGACCGGAGACGGAAAACCCACTGAAACTTTTTAGTGCGGATGCTGATCAGAAGGCCGATCCAGGATCCGTTCCGTCGTGACGGAGGTCTGCGCTCACCTCCAGTGCCCTCACAGTCATGAGATTTTTTTTTTTTTCTAATTGTTGGTAAACGCGCTTCCCTTTGTCTGCTAACTGGGTCACTGGGACGAGCGGTGGTTTGCACAACCTGTGCTGTATGGCTCCAGGCCTTTCAGGTAAGCCACAGCCACGTTCACTCGGCAGAGCTTTTCCCTGCTATCTTCTCTTCTTTGTCTTTGTCTTCTCTTCTTCTTCTTCTTCTTCTTCTTCTTCCTATCTTCTTCTTCTTCTTCTCTCTCTCTTCTTCGTCTTCTTCTTCTTCTTCTTCTTCTTCTTCTTCTTGATGCCATTTTGTATTTCTATGTTACCTTGCTTTTTTTTTTTTTTTAATTGTAGTTGTTGTTGGGCAGAATTGTAAAAAAGGCCTTCAATGAGCATAATTCTCAACCCACTTATGATCCATTCATTCATTCATTCATTCATTCATTCATTCTTCTTCTTCTTCTTCTTCTTCTTCTTCTTCTTCTTCGTCGTCGTCGTCGTCGTCGTCGTCGTCGTCGTCGTCGTCGTCGTCGTCGTCTTCTTCTTTCTTCTTCTTCTTCTTCTTCTTCTTCGTCGTCGTCGTCGTCGTCGTTCGTCGTCGTGTCGTCGTCGTCGTCGTCGTCGTCTTCTTCTTCTTCTTCTTCTTCTTCTTCTTCTTCTTCTTCTTCTTCTTCTTCTTCTTATTATTTATTATTATTATTATTATTCGCCCCACCTCCCGCATTTCCCCATTTCTTTCCTTTAAAAAAAATTTTTTAACCTTTTTTTGTATTTTTATTTTTTATTTACTTCTTTTTTTTTTTTTTTTTTTTTTTTTTGGGGGGGGGTGCTCTTTTTCCTTCCTTCCCCAATCTTTTCCTACAGTATTTCTCCTCTTCTGTCATTTCCTCATTTTTTTTTTTTTTAATTTTTTTTTTAGTAGCTTTCTCTTCTTTCCATCTTTCTCCTCTCTTGTTCTGTTTCCCCCCTGTTTCCTTCTTCTCCCAACCTATTCCTACTTACCCCATCCCCCTCCCCCACTTTTTCCCCCCTACTTGTACCAACGGTTTCCTCCATTGTGTTTTCCTACCTTTGCATAATTTTCTCCCCTTTTCCTTCTTCTTCTTCCTTCCTGTTTCGTCCTCCTTTTTCCCCCTCTCTCCTTTTCCTTTTCCTTCTTTTCCCTTTTTTGTGTATGTTTCCTCTCCCCCTTTTTTTCTCTCCCTCCCCCCCCCCCCCCCATACATTATTGTAACCTCCCACCCTCACCCCTAAATCAACTTCTTTTTCAGACCCTTGTCCCGTTTTTTCTCTCCTTTTTCTTTTCTTAAAATATCTTTCCCCTTTATTTTTCTTCCATATTTCCCATACCCGATCTAACTTTTTTTTTTTAAATCATACTTATCCACTACCCCCCCCCCTCTCCCCCCTCTCCCCCCCCCCCCCCCCCCTTCCCTCACCCGCTTCCTACTTTTTATATTCTATTCCTCTTCACCTGTTTTTATCCTACTCTCTCTTCTTCCTTTCCTACTTTATCTACTCTCTCTTCCTTTCCTACTTTTATCCTTACTCTCTTCCCTTTCCTACTTTATCATACTCTCTCTTCCCTTTTCCTACTTTATCCTACTCTCTCTTTCCCTTTCCTACTTTATCCTACTCTCTCTTCCCTTTCCTACTTTATCCTACTCTCTCTTCCCTTTCCTACTTTATCCTACTCTCTCTTCCCTTTCCTACTTTATCCTCTCTCTCTTTCCTCTTCCTTTCCTACTTTATCCTACTCGTCTCTTCCCTTTCCTACTTTATCCTACTGTATCTTCCCTTTCCTACTTTATCCTACTCTCTCCTCTCCTTCCTTTCCTACTTTATCCTACTCTCTCTTCCTTTCCCTACTTTATCCTACGCTTCTTCCTTTCCTACTTTATCCTACTTCTCTTTCCTTTCCTACTTTATCCTACTCTCTCTTCCCTTCCTACTTTATCCTACTCTCTCTTCCCTTCCCTACTTTATCCTGCTCTCTCTTTCCCTTTCCCTACTTTATCCTACTGTATCTTCCCTTTCCTACTTTATCCTACTCTCTCTTCCCTTCCTACTTTATCCTACTCTCTCTTTCCTTCCCTACTTTATCCTGCTCTCTCTTCCTTCCCTACTTTATCCTGCTCTCTCTTTCCTTTCCTACTTTATCCTACTGTATCTTCCCTTTCCTACTTTATCCTACTCTCTCTCTCTTCCCTTTCCTACTTTATCCTACTGTATCTTCCCTTTCCTACTTTATCCTACTGTATCTTCCCTTTCCTACTTTATCCTACTCTCTCTTCCCTTCCCTACTTTATACTACTCTCTCTCTCTTCCCTTTCCTACTTTATCCTACTGTATCTTCCCTTTCCTACTTTACCCTACTGTATCTTCCCTTTCCTACTTTATCCTACTGTATCTTCCCTTTCCTACTTTATCCTACTGTATCTTCCCTTTCCTACTTTATCCTACTCTCTCTTTCCTTTCCTACTTTATCCTACTCTCTCTTCCCTTTCCTACTTTATCCTACTCTCTCTTTCCTTTCCTAGTTTATCCTACTCTCTCTTCCCTTTCCTACTTTATCCTACTGTATCTTCCCTTTCCTACTTTATCCTACTCTCTCTTTCCTTTCCTAGTTTATCCTACTCTCTCTTCCCTTTCCTACTTTATCCTGCTCTCTCTTTCCTTTCCTACTTTATCCTGCTCTCTCTTTCCTTCCCTACTTTATTCCACTCTGTCTTCCCTGTTCTACTCTATCCTATTCTCTCTGTCATTTTCTTTACTTTTTCCTGTACTTTCTCTGCTTTGTCCATACATTTTTTTCCACCCCCTTCCCCTACGTCTCTTCATTTGTTACTTTGACTTCCACCCGGGGAAAGGGAGTTGAGGATGGTGTGTGTGTGTGTGGAGGGAGGTTGGGGGGGAGGGGGTCATGTTTTCATCAGCGTTTGTAGGTTCGGCTGTCTGTCCGCAGAAGAAAATCAAAACCTTCAGACCCAGTTTTAACGAAATTAGATGTAAGGAGTCAATGTGACACAAGACAAATCCGTGAGATTTCTGTGCGATTCTGGATCACAGGCATAATTTTTTTTTTTTCAATATTACAATAAGTAGTGGTGTTTTTTTCTGACTTTTTTTGTAAATTTCTCAAGAAATGCATCGTACTTAAAAGTTCATCTCAATAAAATACTAAAAGAAAAAAAAGAAAGAAAAAAAAATCAGGCGTATGAAATGCGTTGATGTATACGAGCTTGTAAGAGATTCCTTTCTTGCCACTACACCAAAAAACTGAATACACTGCAGCTCATGCTGTCATGAATTAAGCACACGAACAACAAACAAACAAACAAACAAACAAAAAATCAAAAGCAACA
>CM031624.1:1201730-1206730 GCA_018398815.1 Conus ventricosus | reverse complement strand
TTCCCTATATTTTCCTGTTCCTATACTTCTCAGCCCTGATGTGGCCCTTTTCGGTCGGCTGGGCTATAAGCAACATTATCTTATCTTATCCTATACTTCTTCTCCTACCTTTTCCCTATATTTTCATCGTCAACACAGCGCAGGCCTCCAAGGGTGGTACAGGACTGCTCTAAAGGCAGGTGAAGACAGTGCTTCTCTGGGTCCTCCCAGAAACCTTCGGGTTGTTCTTTTTCTCCTCAGCCCTGATGTGGCCTTTGCGGTCGGCTGGGCTATAAGCAACATTATCTTATTTATCCTATACTTCGTCTCCTACCTTTTCCCTATATTTCCTGTTCCTATACTTCTTCTCCTACTTTTTTTTCCTAATTTTCCGTTCTGTTATTGTTCCTTTTTCTTCTGTCCCAACCTTTTCTTATTGATTTCCCCCACCTTGTCCTACCATTTACTGCGTGCCCTATCTTTCCTTCATGTTCCCCCACTATTTCCTGCGTTCACCACTTTTTATTTCTGAGCATTTTCTACTTCTGGTATTTCCCCCCCCCCCCCCCCCCCCCCCTTGTTTGCTACCTTTTACTTCTTTCCTACCTTTTTTTTTTTTTTACCTTACTAGTACTCCTACTCTTTCCTACCTTCTTTAGCTTTTCCATTCTCCATTATTTTTTCCTTTTCCCTATTCTTCTTACCTTTTCCTACCATTTCCTACCTCCCCCCCCCCCCCCCCCCCCATTTTCCATGTGTTTTTTTTTCCCACTTCCCCTACATTTCACTACTTTCCTTATTTTGTCTACTTTCCATCTCTTTCCCTCTTTTTTTCCCCCTACTTTCTTTACCTTCCCCCTACCTGCCCAGTCTTTTTCCAATTTTCCTTACCTTTTCCTACTCTCCCTAACAGTTATGTGCCGTGTCCATACAGGCCACTCCTTTTACACCCATTCTTATCTTTGGAAAGGTGAAGAAGCTCCGTGGTGCCTTCCATGTCATGTTCCACTCACAGTGAAGCATTATTCTTTTAAAGTGTTGGGACTGGCACGATGTATGTGAGACATAAACACTTTACAGCAGACTCAATGAAAACTTTGTTCAGAGATGTCCCACCTGATGTGATCTTCGAGTTTCTGAAGAGATGAACATTTTTCATCTTTTACAGAAGAAAGATTTTTTTGACGAAGTTTCTGGCGCGTTTTTAGAGGTGTGTTTTTAAAGTGATGAGTGATTTTGTTTTACAATAACTTGTGAGTTGACTTCAACGTGGTGTGTTCAGCCCTGATATGGCCCTTAGCTGTCGGCGGGGCTATAGGCAACATTACCTTACCTTACCTCTTCCTACATCCCCTGCTTTCCCGCTATTCCCTGCTTTCCCGACCTCCCTACCTTTCGCCGATTTCCTTACTTTTCATCTCTTTTCAAACTTATCCTACTTTCTTATCATTTCCTTCATTCCTCACCTTTCCACCTTCTCTTTCTTTTCTACTTTCTCTGCTTTCTCTGCCTTTTCCAACTTCCCTTTCTTTTTCTATTTACTCTGCTTTCTCTACCTTTTCCAACTTTCCCTTTCTTTTCTATTTCTCTGCTTCTCTAACCTTTTCCAACTTTCCCTTTCTTTTTCTATTTTCTCTGCTTTCTCTACCTTTTCCAACTTTCCCTTTCTGTTTCTATTTTCTCTGCCTTGTCTACCTTTTCTAACTTTTCCTTTCTTTTTCTATTTTCTCTGCTTTCTCTACCTTTTCCTGCTTTACCCCGCCTCCTCTTCCTTTTTCTCTTTCCTCCCTATACTTTCTTTACATTTTCCCCACTTTCCCCCCATTTCCCTACCTAATTTGTTCTTCTTTTCACTATCCTCACTCATCTTGTGGTAAAGTTCCCTACTTGCCCTATCTTTTTTTCCTATTTGTCCTACCATGTCCTACTTTTCCTGCTGTCGCTGTCTTCTCCCTCCACCTCTTCCTAGTTATCCTACCTCTGTTTATGTCACCTGCCTTTGCTACCTTCTGTCTGTTTTCCCTACCTTTAACATTCTTCTCTTTTCATAGTTTCACTATCATTTCCTACTTTCCTTACCGTTTCTTAATTTTATTACCGTTTTTTTTTTTTTTTTTTTTTTTTGGGGGGGGGGGGGGGCGCTTTCTGTACCTTTTCTCCATTTTCCCGCTATTTCCTATTAGCCCTCCCGTCTCCATTCTCTACTTCCTCTGAAAACTCCTCATTTTCGTAAGGTTTCCTTCGGGGCCGGAATAGCTCAGTTGGTAGAGCGCCGGACTCGTGATCCTGTGGTTGCGGGTTCGAATTTCGGTACAGGAGTTAACATTGGTTCTGACTCCATTCCCCATACAGTCCGAATGAGACTATAAACCGAGGTTCCGTGTGTGAACGCACGCACAACATCTTGCACACACGTCAAATCCCATCACCAACTTTCGGAAGAGAAGGCCAGTTTGGCCGTTGGTATGGATGACACGTTGCACATAGCATGCACCTTCCCGGAAGTTGGAGTATGGCTGCCTTAATGGCGGGATGAAAAACGGTCATACACACAAAACTCCACTGCCTGCCTATACAGGCAGTGTCCACAGGAGTATCAGCCTGCGTACGCAGAAAGAAAGAAAGAAAGAAAGAAAGAAGGTTTCCTTCTTACCCTACCTTATCTTACTGCCCTGCCCTTTTTAATTCAAATTTCAAGAATGATTCCTAGTGAGTCCGCCCCCAAAAAAACACGGACAGACAAGTTACAAGTGTTTCGTCTCGCAGCTTGTTTGTCTTTGTTTGGGGGCTGACTCACTCATAATTCTTCTGAAAAGTTATTTCCGTTTCCGCCTGCAGTCATCTCACTTCGAAACTAACTTTTTGAAATTCCCCTATTTTATCCCTACTGTCTCTACGTTCTCCTATTTTCCCTACTTTTTTTTTTAATCTTCATTCAGCATTTTTTTTTTCTGACTTGACTTATCTTTTCCTGCTTTCCCTACCGGTTCCAGACCCCCAGACCCTCCCCCACTCCCATCGTCACCACCACCACCCACTCACTACCCCATCCCCCCCCCCCCCAACACACACACACACACGCACACACACACACACACACACACACACACACACACACACACACACACCACACACACACGCACACACACACAACACACACACACACGATCGCAACACATGTCAAATATAATTCGACTGAAGAATACTAGCGTTCTAATCCATCCAGTTTCTTGTGGTCTCTGGTCTTACGAAGTTTCTCCCCAGTCTACAAGTTCAGTAAGCATCCACCATTTCATACACCTAAACACTTAACTGAATTCCCCCCTCCCCCCCCCCTCTTCCCCCCCCCCTCCCCCCCCTCTTCCCCCCCTCCCCCCCCTCCCCCCTCCCCCCCCCCCCCCCCCCCCCCCCAGGGCAAATTGCCTGCGACTAGCGGCGCGACATGCATTACATGTAGTGTGAAGAAAAATGGGAGGAAGTAGTCAAAGTAGGAGGTTAGTGCGCAGTCGTGCGCGCGCCGGCTGCACGGATGTGTAGAACCAGTAATTCCCTTGACACACACACACAGGAAGAGGAAGGTCAGCCGGGGGGGTTATCCTGAGCGACGTAAGTCGTAAGTCTTGTCAGTTTCTTTGTCCTCGGCCACCTTCCCTCCTATCCTCCTCGCTACCTAACCTTCCCTTCCATACTCCCCCCACCCCCCACCCACCCCCACCCCCCCGCCCCCGTTCATTTCCTTTCCCCATTTTTCTTTTCTTGTAGTGAGGTCATCAAAAACGCGTGAGAAAAAGCGTTCATTCTGATCCGCACATTCTTCGAGAGGAAGTTGGGTCGACGAGGGTAAATGACGTGATGACAGACAGGGGCAAAGAATAGTCAACCTCGGCGCTAGTAACAATGGTAGAAGAACAAATAGCTTTGGAGAATCAACACACACACACACCACACACACACGCACGCACACACACCACACACACACACACACACACACACACCACACACACACACACGCGCGCGCGCGCGCGCGCGCGCACACACACACACACACACACACACACACACACACACACACACACACACACACACGTGCACACACTCACACACACAAAGAACATATTCTTTGAAATACTTTTGAGAGAGAGAGAGAGAGAGAGAGAGAGAGAGAGAGAGAACATTTTACCAGTGGAATGATGAAATAAACGGAACACTTCTCCGACTTCTTTAGCAATGGTCGTCCATGCTGCAGCAATCCTATCTCTGTTGAAATTGTTTCTATCAGACTTGTCCCAAACAAACTGTCGGTTCCTGACCGCAGCAATCAATTTGTCGTCGTCCATCTTGAGGTATACCAATGAAATGAAAAATCTGCGTACAGTTCCTTTACGCACGCACGCACCCACAAAATCGTGTCAGTATGAATGCCCAGAGGGGGTCATGTCAATCTGCCCCCCGTCTCATTGTGCCCCCGTCTCATTGTGCCCCCGTCTCATTGTGCCCCCGTCTCATCGTGCCCCCGTCTCATTGTGCCCCCGTCTCATTGTGCCCCGTCTCATTGTGCCCCCGTCTCATTGTGCCCCTGTCTCATCGTGCCCCCATCTCATTGGCCCCCGTCTTATTGTGCCCCCGTCTCGTTGCGCCCCCATCTCGTTGTGCCCCTGTCTCATTGTGCCCCCCGTCTCATTGTGCCCCCGTCTCATTGTGCCCCCGTCTCATTGTGACCCCCGTCTCATTGTGCCCCTGTCTCATTGTGCCCCCGTCTCATTGTGCCCCGTCTCATTGTGCCCCCATCTCATTGTGCCCCCATCTCATTGTGCCCCGTCTCATTGTGCCCCCATCTCATTGTGCCCCCATCTCATTGTACCCCCATCTCATTGTGCCCCCGTCTCATTGTGCCCCTGTCTCATTGTGCCCCTGTCTCATTGTGCCCCCCGTCTCATTGTGCCCCCGTCTCATTGTGCCCCCATCTCATTGTGCCCCCCGTCTCATTGTGCCCCCGTCTCATTGTGCCCCCGTCTCGTTGC
>CM031624.1:1187411-1199130 GCA_018398815.1 Conus ventricosus | reverse complement strand
GGCGTAGTCACCAACAATACAAACTCAATTAAACTGATTAGTTGTGTAAATTGCACTACTACTACAGCTACTGCTACTACCACAATGACTGTTACTCTTACAGTGTGTTCGTCCACTCTGCTACTCCTGGTACTACTTGATCAGCATCAAACTGATTTTCCCCCAATCACTTTACTGACATTTATTTATTTCTGCTAGTCTGCCACCATTTGCAGCAATGTTTATAGCAACATTTACAAAGGAGTATGACCCACTTCAACAGTTTACACAAAACATGGTAGGAGATGACTATGGTCCTTAACTGGCATCAACATTCATTACAACACAGTCTCCACTCAACCCTTAAACACACAACACACACACACACACACACACACACACACACCACACACACCACACTCACAGTTGCACACACACACACACACTCACAGTTGCACACACACACACACACACACTCACAGTCGCACACACACACACACACACACACCACACACACACACACACACACATCTAAAGTCCAGCACGTAAGTTCCCCAGGTTTTCAAATGCATCTTCACTTGGTTATCATTTTTCAGAAAGAAGCTAAACCTTGCGCAGTTCTAAAACTAAAGCTATTTATTCAACTTACTACAGACTGCCTCACTGCTTCCTTCATTATACTTTCTATACTCACAGTTTGTGTTAAAGTTACAACAACATATCTTTTTAAAGTGCAAGCATCTTCAGATTCGATTTTTGTTTGTTTGTTTTGTGTTATAAATTGGGAAACAGAATGGACTACCAGACAGCAAAGCTTCAAAGCATTCACTTCATTTTCTATTATTATTATATATTACTGATTTATCACATTTTTTTTAAAGTTCTTTTTTTTATCTTTTCTTTCCACAATCGGTAGAGAAGGAGGGTACATTTTTCCCATAAATTTTTTTTACACAGAAACATTCACAACTGCAGTCTTTTGTAAGCACAGGCAGTTCCAAATCACTGAAATGGAACAGGTAAATATGCACACAGACGATGGATATCCATATTGATTTTTCCATCTGTTGGGAGTCCTCTCCCCTCCCTCTGAGGTGGAGAGGGAAAAACTAACCCGGCAAGCGCAGCCAGGGAGATGGCAGCACTGGGCAACTCTGTCCTTGTACACCCTTACTCCAAGGGGTTCAGCACCTGCCTCAAAGTGCAGTCGCACTTCATTGATGGACAGTAGAACAGAGCTACATTCCTTACTTTCACACAGGACCTTTGATCTACTACCTATGAATTGTCAAAATTTCAGATTATATGTACACACCACAGCGTATGACGGGAACGAGATCTACTACCTATGAATTTTCAAAATTTCAGATTATATGTACACACCACAGCATACGACAGGAACGAGATCTTCTACCTATGAATTTTCAAAATTTCAGGTTATATGTACACACCACAGCGTACAACAGGAACGAAGAAACATTCTGCGTGTGGTAACAGAAGAGAAAAAAAAAAACCGACATTAACCCTTTCCTGCCTAGGAATTAAGCTTAAAGTTAAATCCTATTTGCCAGGTTTAAAAAGACACACACAAAAAAACGAGTTTATATTTTTAAAAAATTCTACTGACTTTCTCACTGACGAAAACGAGATTACCAACTATCAATAGAACCGAGAGCCTTCACCTCTCTGAAAATATCCTCTGTTTTGTAAGCAGCATAAATATAAAACGGGGAATAATTCTGGATTTTCCCCATGACGAGTATACTTGACGGCCATGGCAGCGAAGAGTAAAACCGCCCTTACCGTCGAGTTATCTCATCAAGTGAAGCACTGAACAGGTTAATACTGTCCTCAGAACTGACCAATTGTCTAAAGGTAGGTTTAATCAGTCAACAGTTTGTGGTAAGGAATGTGTTGTGAGTTAAACGAAGCAAACTTTGGCTCCTGGAGAGAAGCACTACATCACTTGCCTGACTGGGCTAACTGAGCCCCAAAAGGGAGCCATTTTGTTGAGAGAGAGAGAGGAGAGAGAGAGAGAGAGAGAGAGAGAGAGAGAGAGAGAGAGAGAGAGAGAGAGAGAAGGGAGAGAACAGAGAGAGAGAGACAGAGAGAGAGAGAGACAGAAGAGAGAGAGAGAGAGAGGAGGCAGACAGAGAGAGAGCGAGAGAGCAAGGGGGGAAGGTGAGAGAGAGGGGGGAGGGAGACAGAGAGACAGAGAAAGAGAGAGAGGAGGGGGAGAGAGAGAGACTCAGAGAGAGAGAGAGACAGAGACAGACAAGAGAGAGAGAGAGGGGAGAGAGAGAGGGAGAGAGAGACAGAGACAGAGAGGGAGACACAGAGAGAGCGAGAGAGCAAGGGGGGAAGGTGAGAGAGAGGGGGAGGAGACAGAGAGACAGAGAAAGAGACAGAGAGAGAGAGGGGGGAGAGAGAGAGACTCAGAGAGAGAGAGAGACAGAGACAGACAGAGAGGAGAGAGAGAGAGAGAGAGAGAGAGAGAGAGAGAGGGAGAGAGAGAGACAGAGACAGAGAGAAAGGGCAGACAGAGAGAGAGCGAGGGGGGAAGGGTGAGAGAGAGGGGAGAGGGAGAGAGAGAGACACAGAGAGAGACAGAGAGGAGGGGAGAGAGAGACTCAGAGAGAGAGAGACAGAGACAGACAGTGAGAGAGGGGGGAGAGAGAGAGAGAGAGGGGGGGGGAGGGCGTGAGAGACAGACAGAAGGAGAGAGAGAGAGAGGGAGAGAGAGAGAGAGGGGGAGTAAGAGAGACAGAGAGAGAGGAGAGAGAGGAGAGAGAGAGAGGGAAGTAAGAGACAGAGAGAGAGAGAGAGAAGAGAGAGGAGAGAGAAGAGAGAGAGAGGAGAGAGAGAGAGAGGGGGGGAGGGAGAGAGAGAGAGAGAGAGAGAGAGAGAGAGAGAGAAAACTTGTTGAATGCAACTCATCTGAAGGCTTTTCTGATAACTGAAAGGAGTGAAAACCAGTCAACATACACTGTACATACCAAAACACTTATCAAAATGTACGATTAATTCGCACTGGCTCTGCAACTAAGCAACTGATGGAGTGATTCTCAGCTGACTGCTGAAAGGGGAGCATTGTGTCATGCATTTTTGTTGTTGTTGATCTGCTGAAGCAACTGAACAAGACACATCCGTCAAAAAATTATCTGTCTGTTTTGAATTGTAGTGTTCATGAAAAAAGTGTTCGCTTACACCTTGTTTTGGCCTTCATTTGAGCTCTGCCTTAAGCAATTATTGTCATCAGTCTGAGGTCATAGTAGGAGACGGGGCTGGAAAAGCCCAGCTGGTAGAGCGCCGGACTCGTGATCCTGGGGCTGCGGGTTCGAATCTCCGCCAGCTGTTTCGGTACAGGGGGATTTTCTCTCGGAGTTAACATTGGTTCTGACTCCATTTCTCCTACAGTCCTTCGAATGAGACTATAAACCGAGGTTCCGTGTGCGAACGCAAGCATAACAACTTGCACACACGTCAAATCCCATCACCAACTTTCGGAAGAGAAGGCCAGTTTGGCGTTGGTATGGATGACAAGTTACACATAGCATGCACCTTCCCCGAAGTTGGAGTATGGCTGCCTTAATAGCGGGATAAAAAAAAGGGTCATACACACAAAACTCCACTCCCTTTGTTGGGTAGATGGGATTAATCCTTGCCTGTCTACACAGGGAGTGTCCACAGGAGTATCAGCCTGCGTACGCAGAAAGAAAGAAAGAAAACAGTAGGAGACGTTCCTCATTAGGCTGGATCAGAACCAGCACTATGAAACATCACTGACGCCACCCTGCAGTAGCGCAGTGTCTCCTCTGGTGGTTGCCTCATAGCGACTTGACACTGTTAGGTCTCTGTGGACAGTGATGCTGGCTGCAGCGGATGTGAGAGAAACCTGGATGTGGGTGTGTGTGGATGAACCAGAATGAGCAGTGTAGCAATGATGCCACAACAAGGACGTAGAACATGAGACAGAAAAACAGAAAAAACAAATTCCCGAACGAGAAAATGCCAAACTCTAAATGCTACAAAATCAGGGACCAGACAAAATACTGTTTGTAAAGTAAACCAAAACTGAACCTAAAATATTGCATGCTCCACTTCTACATGGCACTGTGCTGGAGTCTTAGAGTTAATAGATGATAACATACCGCTTTCACACATCTCAAAGCGTATTACAAAAATTGACTGAATACACCACACTCTCACATCGCATTAACACACACTGGCTTACAAACTCCTGCTAACCCCATATTCTTCTCGCCCACTCCCGCCTGTGAATCCCTATGCTTTTCTCCACTGAATATCTATGAACATACTTCATACGTCGCCAAAAGGCACAGAACACACACACATACAATTCAATTCAATTCAATTTTAATCCTTTGACCCCTGCTGGGGCATGGAGGATACAAATGTAACAAAGAGAAAGACGAAACTCACTCAGAACAATGTGTGAACATAGTTGCGAAATGCTGAATTCTGGTGAACTGTAACGATCTCATTAAACAATCTTCCCATTTTTTAGAAACTTACTAATATTCAAACAAATGCGTCTTCCTTTTGAAATAAATTACAAAAGTTGAAACAGACTTTGGTTTTAGATATTTTTTAGGGATGAATTTTTCACGAAGTTCATTATATTTTGGACATTCCATGATGCAATGGAATTCATCTCCAATTTCACCATTTCACAGTTACGACAAATACGCAATTCTCTTGGAACATTATGGTGTCTTCCAATTTCAATTTGCAATTTATGGTTACTACATCTAAATTTGAATAAAGGTATAACATAAATATCTGGTAAGGTAGAAATATAATGTTCTTTTCCAAAGACAGTCTTTATACTTTTATAGAATACACACTTGTTGCTGTTTTCAAGAGAACTGCGCCAATCACGAGCATAATTATTTTGCAACTCCTTTTTAACACACTTACATAAGTTATTTCTGTTTGTGAATGAATGAGATTCCCAAACACAATCAAACCAGTTTCAAATAAAATGCTTTTAACATAACTAAGCCATGGTGAAACGAAAATTCCTTTTGTATATAGTTCATGTAAGATATTATATACTTTGTTTGAATGCTTCTTAGAATCAGAACAACTAAGTTAGCCCAGAACCTTATCATTCTTACTTTAATCAGTACAGATAAAGGATAGATTCCGGTTTCACCATAAATCATTGAAGTCATTGTACTTTTATTTAATCTAAATAAATACTTTAAAAAACGTAACTGTAACTTTTCTAATATATCAACATTTTCATAACCCCAAATTTCACAACCATACAACAACACAGGTACAACTATGGAATAAAATAATTGTATGCAAACATCAATTGGCAATTTCTCTGCTTCCTTGCAATTTGTAATAATGAAAACATTGCCTTGACAGCCTGATTATAAGCACATTTTTTTGCTTTGTAAAACGAACCTGTTCTGCTGAACTCGATGCCTAAGTATTTAATTGAATTAAGAACCTCTATTTTTTCATTCCCAAAGAAAAAAATTTCACGCATACTATTTCGACCATGAAAGACAACTATTTTTGTTTACACACACACACACACACACACACACACACACACACACACACACACACACACACACACACACACACACATATTCGCATGGCATGGCAGAGTCTGGCAGACTGAGACCAGTGGTAAACAGCCTGGTGGGGAGCTATCATTCATAGCCAGACTGAAAAGTAAGGAGCAATGGCAGGGGATTCCGTAACACCCTGCGTGGGACGAAAAGATGCAAGAGCTGTTTCCTGGTTGCTTCTTCCGACTGTCCTGTCGAGTAAATCCTCATCCTTTATTTTGTGACAGCATCAGTTCAGAAACTGTGGCGCAAATGCAACAACAACAGCAGCAGCAGCTGGAAGTCTTTGACGGACTTTGCTTCTGGGCACGATAACCGACATTGACAAACATACCCAGTACCCTATAAACTGATTTTAACACAATTTTGTTTTTTCTTTCTTTAAGTTCAGGTGGGATGGGGGGGGGGGGGGGGGGTTGTGCTTTTTTCCTGATTTTTGTTGCTGTCTCCCATGAAAAAGACGGGGAAAAGATCAAGAGTTCTGAAGGAAAGACACATCACATGCGCAGAACTTCAGATTTTTTTCCATCACGATGGGGCACATGTCCATGGGCAGCCTAACCTGAGGGGGGCAAAAACTAAACGCACAAGACAAACCTTTTCAACACTTTGCAGCTCTCAAATTTCACGGTTTTTCGAAATTAGCGAAAACCTGCAAAAACTGACCAGTAACATAAATCATGATATTGTTGGTTTTTTTTTGTTTCTTTTTTCTTTTATTCATCCATATCATTGAAACATCTACTACTCCTTTCATGTATGTTCAATGTCCTGTCTCTCAATACTGCAGTGATAATAGCTGCGCCTGGCATGATCGCCCTTTCTGAGATGATCAAGTGATCCTATCTTACAGCAGTAAACTGTACAGGAAATAAACTACGGCAAGCACTGTCCTTTCCCCAGTTCCTCTATTGTTTTGTAGTAAGGCTAATCACAACATTTTTACGTTTGTTTATCACTGCCAAAAGCCACAAAAGCAGGGGTATGTAAGCAAGTGGCCCAGCGGCACAAACACATTAATTTCCTCTGACTGTGCACGAAAGGGAAACGCTTCACTCCTTCCTTGGTGGGGAGGGACTACCTGTTCAAAGACTGACTCGCGATCCTCCGGACCTGGTGTTGCGGGGGGGCAAGTCACAAGTGGACTAGACTTTCAGTCTGTCACAGCTGTGCTGCAGGACACCAGGTCAGTGTCTAGTGCGCACACACACACACACACACGCAACGCACGCACACGCACACACATGCACACACACACACGCACACACGCACACGCACACACACACACACAAAAACACACACACGCTGCATCTCGATCTCACTGACTGGCGCTTTTACAAACAGAAGCCATTCTCTCCATGAGAAGGCCAGTCACAGACATCAAACCATAAAACGGGAGGAGGGGGGCTGCTAAACTAGGACTTTGCTGGCAATTTTTCCTTGTTTTACCACACTTCCACTGCTTTTGAGAAAGGGAGCATATGATCATGAGAGAGTCCGACAATGTAAACAAGCACAGGCTGGCCACTTCACACATGGGACCTCTGTGCATACCAAAAGCCTGAAGATTTTTTTAGAGTCCCCAGGTGAGAGCGTTAGAAACCCTCCATCCATCCCCCCCCCCCTCCTACTCGGTGGGCTCCAAGGGCAATGGCCTCAACTGGAGGGATCAGGGAGTGAAGACCCCAGAAAGGTGAACCTTTTTTTCTCTCTCTAGACTTGCAAACCATTGTGAACTTGACGTTATGTTCCAGCCATCCTGCCTTCCAACGATTCGTGATGCCCACCACAAGTCTTCTCAATCTTTTTTTCTTTTTTTTTGTACCAGTTCCGCTTTTCTCAGACTTAAGTTGCATTTTGAGCCCTCCATTTAAAAATTTTTTTTTGCTGTCAGAAAGCCTGGAATTCTCCCCAATTTTTTGGCTGTCAGAAAGCCTGGAATTCTCCTCCAATTTTTTGGCGTCAGAAAGCCTGGACAAACCGAACTGGAATATAATAATGGACTGATCTGTGGACTTGAAACCTGATGTCTAAATCAAACACATCCTCGCCCCCTCCACCCCCCCCACAAATTTTCTCCGCAGATTTATGCAAACCTCAAAGAGTGGCTTGCCCTGGAGGCCTTTAAAAAGCACCGAGTTCTTGCTGAAAGGATTCAATCTCATCTTGTGCTGAACTGGATGAAGATAAGTGATTGCTCTTTCATTTTTGTTGTCCTGAGTGTTGTGTCTTTGCCTGAAGAAGACCTAAGAGGTCGAACGCCTCGTGTTTTGTCTTGTGATTTGTTTGTCAACGTTTCATTTTGGGCGGAGCTTTAACAATGATTTTCCAAAATTTGTGAGATTTCTGCCTGCAGTCGCCTCACTTTGCAACTAGATCTAACACTAAATTCAGGCTAACTGGGAGCCGGAATAGCTCAGCTGGTAGAGCGCCGGACTCGTAATCTTGGTGATTCTGGGGTTGCGGGTTCGAATCTCGCCGGGCGTTTCGGTACAGGGGGATTTTTCCCTCAGAGTTAACATTGGTTCTGACTCCATTTCCCATACAGTCCTTCGAATGAGACTATAAACCGAGGTTCCGTGTGTGAACGCACGCATGATATCTTGCACACACGTAAAAATCCCATCACCAACTTTCGGAAGAGAAGGCCAGTTTGGCCGTTGGTATGGATGACAGGTTACACATAGCATGCACCCTGCGTGAGAAATTGAAAGAATGAAGGAAGTAAGGAAACTGAGTGACGATATTGAACGATATTGACTGGATGACACGAGAAACGACTGAATGAAGCTCCAGCTGGCAGCTCTTCAGTCAGCTCTACCCAGGTAGGCAGCCCGTTGTGTAAACGAGTATCGCTTGTACAGCGCTTACAGCTTGGTCTCTAGTCGAGAATAGATGCTATATAAATATTCATTATTATTATTATTATTAAACCCTGAGAAGTTCCATGTCTGTCCCATCTCTCAGCGTTCAGAGCAAGCAGTTCAGGCTCTGATGACCCGCCTGGTGGACACCGCCGCTCTCCACTTCATCCCTGGTGGCACTTTTCTCACTGCTCATCATACCGATGCACTAAACACTACAGCTATGGAGCTGGTAATTTTGCAGAAGCGCAACAGAACGCTACCTGTTCTTCTTCAAGTCCAAGACAAACCTTGTCCCTTATTCCGATTTCCCTGTTGATCGGAAGAAAGCAGATCCTTCGCATCTCAGAATGAAGTGCGGTGGCATGGACAGGCTCAATCTGTTGAGGAGTTCCGGCGCTACAGAAGACCAGGTTAGGATAAGATAATGTTGCTTATAGCCCAGCCGACCACAAAGGGCCACATCAGGGCTGAAGACCAGGTTAGAAAGAGAAGCATCAACTCCCACCCCGCACTGTTCACGACAGGCATGCAACAGCCTGTGTACAAGCTTGATATTTACATGATGGGCCATTTGAAAATCTAATACAAAAATGTCTTGGGGCATGTTAGAAAATCTGAAACTCTGCATGTATCTATGTATGAAAAGGTAATGCTCACAAAATGACACTTTATCTACAAAAAAAAAAAAAAGGCGTAGGAAACACAGAGAGACAGACTGGTATTTTGTAGAAAGTACCATTGACAGAGAAACAAATATCGCAGACATTATAAGAGAGAGAGATAATGCTCCTTTAGGCTAAGGTGACCGCAAAGGGCCATGTCAGGGTGTCACCAGGGTTCCACTGACTTTTAGTTTTTTGCGTCAAGAAACGCACGCCTCCGCAAAAATTGCGTCAGCGCTGAAAAAAATGCGTAACAAAGTAAACTGTACTCACTCCTGTCAAAACAGCTCTGAATCACGCGCCTTAACACCGCTGAAGTGTGCGTGGGAAGTCATAACGTATTCCGATTGGAAGATGGCACCATCGCAGACGCGGGAAAGATTCCATTTTATTTCGAGGGGAGAAAGGATGAGGCGTTTTGGAACATTCTTGATCTAGCAAAAAGTCAGCGAGTGCCACAGAGTAAAATGTGCATGCACTATCACTAATTGGCGGTGTCAAGCAGTCTGCTGTAGGTCTGTGCCGTGTTTTGCCCCTCTGACATAGGCTTGCGGTTGAGAACAGGGTCCTGGGAAAATTGCATCGCTAAACGCACGGCCGCGAAAAAAATGCGTAGGAAGGCAGAGAACCGCTGGTGTCACTGTGTCGAAGTCAACTCACAAGTCATTGAAAAATAGAAAACATTCACACAACCTTTTGAAATACATCTTTTAAAAACACTCCTGAGATTTTGTTGAAAATGTTTCTTCCATGAAGCGCAAACAGAATGACACACGCTGTAAAGCTTAGTGCTGACAGAATGACACGCTGTAAACCATACTGCTGACAGAATGACACGCTGGAATGCACAGTGCTGACAGAATTACACACGCTGTAAAGCTTAGTGCTGACAGAATGACACACTGTAAACCATGATACTGACAGAATGACACACTGTATAGCATAATGCTGACAGAACGAAATGCTGTAAAGCTTAGTGCTGACAGAATGATGCACTCTAAAGCATAGTGCTCTCTGACAGAATGACACTCTGTAAAGCATAGTGCTGACATAATGACACTCTGTAAAGCAAAGTGCTGACAGAATGACACACTGTAAACCACAGCGCTGACAGAATGACACACTGTAAACCATACTGCTGAAGAAACGACATGCTGTAAACCATAGTGCTGACAGAATGACATGCTGTAAACCATAGTGCTGACAGAATGTACATGCTGTAAAGCATAGTGCTGACAGAACGACACACTGTAAAGCATAGTCCTGACAGAATGACATGTGTTGTAAACCAGTGCTAACAGAATGACACACTGTAAAGCATAGTACTGTCTGACAGATAGTATAAGATAATGTTGCTTATAGCCCAGCCGACTGTCTGACAGAATGACACTCTGTAAAGCATAGTGCTGACAGAATGACACACGTTGTAAACCATAGTGCTGACATAATGACACACGCTGTAAAGCATAGTCCTGACAGAATGATACGCTGTAATCCAAAGAGCTGACAGAATAACACACTGTCAACCATAGTGCTGACAGAATGACACACTGTCAACCATAGTGCTGACAGAATGACACACTGTCAACCATAGTGCTGACAGAATGACACACTGTCAACCATAGTGCTGACAGAATGACACACTGTCAACCATAGTGCTGACAGAATGACACACTGTCAACCATAGTGCTGACAGAATGACACACTGTCAACCATAGTGCTGACAGAATGACACACTGTCAACCATAGTGCTGACAGAATGACACACTGTCAACCATAGTGCTGACAGAATGACACACTGTCAACCGTAGTGCTGACAGAATGACACACTGTCAACCATAGTGCTGACAGAATGACACACTGTCCAAACATAGGTTGACAGAATGACACACTGTCAACCATAGTGCTGACAGAATGACACGCTGTAAACCATAGTGCTGACAGAATGACACACTGTCAACCATAGTGCTGACAGAATGACACGCTGTAAACCATAGTGCTGACAGAATGACACACTGTAATCCAAAGAGCTGACAGAATGACACACTGTCAACCATAGTGCTGACAGAATGACACACTGTAATCCAAAGAGCTGACAGAATGACACACTGTCAACCATAGTGCTGACAGAATGACACACTGTCAACCATAGTGCTGACAGAATGACACACTGTCAACCATAGTGCTGACAGAATGACATACTGTCAACCATAGTGCTGACAGAATGACACACTGTCAACCATAGTGCTGACAGAATAACACACTGTCAACCATAGTGCTGACAGAATGACACACTGTCAACCATAGTGCTGACAGAATGACACACTGTCAACCATAGTGCTGAGAGAATGACACCCTGTCAACCATAGTGCTGACAGAATGACACACTGTCAACCATAGTGCTGACAGAATGACACACTGTCAACCATAGTGCTGACAGAATGACACACTGTCAACCATAGTGCTGACAGAATGACACACTGTCAACCATAGTGCTGACAGAATGACACACTGTCAACCATAGTGCTGACAGAATGACACACTGTCAACCATAGTGCTGACAGAATGACATGCTGTAAACCATAGTGCTGACATAATG
>CM031624.1:1154911-1184911 GCA_018398815.1 Conus ventricosus | reverse complement strand
ACATTTCTTAAAACATTGGGCAAGCTGGAATTCTCGCCTTAATGAGATAAAAAATGCACAAAATCAAATACAGCATTCAAAATGTCATGGTCTCTTTGCCTGACTTACATATATGACTAAACCTGTCATTTGCCTTAGTGTGTGTTGTTTCCTCTTCACAAAATCGCCCTTTTTTTTCCCCAAAATGGTTTATATACATTGACGATATCTTTGAGATTAACAGATTGATTGTTGTTGTGGATCTATGCACAGACTGGTGTTTGTTTTTTCTTTAAAATATTAGCTTTATTTGCGGTTAATGAACCATGTTATAGATGTAATTGTTTAGCATGGACCCCAGTTAACACCTTGGGTCTGAATTTTCTTCAGCACTGTAAATGCACAAGAGATGGGAATGGTTAAATAGAAAGAACATATTTTCTACATTTCCGTTTAAAATGTTCACCGCACTCTGGTGGCATTACTCTCTGAACACATATAAATTTACATAATACTAATAAGAGTTTCAATGGTATCGCAACAGTGACATTTCTCACCCAGACTGTCACTGAAACCCACGTCTAGGTAGATTGTTGCTCACCTATACATTGTAAGGGTGACATTTATCACCTAGACTGTCTCTGAAACACACGCCTAGGTAGATTTTTGCCCAGGTGTAGTACATTGTAATGATAACAAATTTCACCTACACTGTCACCGAAACGCACATCTAGGTAGATCTTTGTTCACCTATACATTGTAAGGGGACAAAACTTACCTAGACTGTCACTGAAACGCACATCTAGGTAGATCTTTTGTTCACCTATACATTGTAAGGGTGACAAATCTCACCTAGACTGTCACTCAAACACACTTCTAAGCAGGCCTTTGTTCACCTCAGCCCTGATGTGGCCCTTTGCGGTCGGCTGGGCTATAAGCAACATTATCTTATCTTATCTTGTTCACCTATACATGGAAACGCATTCAGGCAAATACGAGTTTTGATGACACTGCAACAGTAACCGACTGCACCTGAACTATTGCAGAAATACACATGTATGTATAATCTTCACTCTCCGACACCAATTCATTCTGTCAGAGTAAGCGTTTCCACAACATTTGTGACTATGACCAACTTTACCACGCCAATCACTGAAATACACACCTACAACAGTCTCTACTCTCCGACACAAATTCATTCTGTCAGAGTAAGCGTTTCCACAACATTTGTGACTATGACCAACTTTACCACGCCAATCACCAAAATACACACCCACAACAGTCTCTACTCTCCGACACAAATTCATTCTGTCAGAGTAAGCGTTTCCACAACATTTGTGACCATGACCAATTTTACCACGTCAATCACTGAAATATACACACCTACAATAGTCTCTACTCTCCGACACAAATTCATTCTGTCAGAGTAAGCGTTTCCATACCATTCGTGACTATGACCAGTCTCACCAAGCCTATCACCAAAATACACACCCACAACAGTCTCTACTCTCCGACACAAAACGCATACCGTCACACAGCAGTTTTTCCCCCAAACACCTGACAGGTAACTAACTACCTTACAGGTAACTGAACTCACCTAGACTGTCACTGCTCATGGTGGGCCAGGAGGTCATCTGTGGGGGGTGCGTGTGCACACCACTCGTGTCCGACTCCATCCCAGCATCCTCTCCTTCCTGGGCCGCCATCATGACACGCTCCCGGCAGCGGAGGAAGTCGGTGAAGGAGATGCGCGTGTTGTCGGCCATGCCAAACTCCTGCTGAATCTCCGTCACCGAGTCCTCCAAGTTCAGCTGTTTGCACATGAAGACGAAGTCCTCCCTGAAACGTAATCCCATGGCACCGCGATAATTACATAGTGTTAAACATCCAGGCCTGGGTTTCACATCACGACACACACAGAGGCACACGATCCACTGAAAACATAAATTATGCACAGGAACTGAGCGAAAGGGAGTTAACGCGGAAGGAAAATAAGCCTCCAAGGGCTACAATGATCTACTGAATTCACAGCTAGATGTCTGGCCTGATAAAACCAGGTTTTAACATATGATGGCCGATTTCACGGCAGAAACGCAACAGTCCATGTGTTCGCTGTGCTTTGGCTTGGCGACACAAAAGAGGGCTTTCTATCTTACTTATCGCTCATCTTAAATGTCCAATCAGCGAGGGCCTTTCATTTACTTTGTTGGAAGCAACAAGCTCATAGGTCCTTGCCAACAATCTTACCTCTTGACCCCTTCAGCTCTGGCGTAGTAATTTCAGCATAGGAAAAGAGGAGTTTTTGTATTAGAATAGAATCAGTTAAACTAAACCAAATACACACTAATTTCGATGATTCGTTATAACATTTCTTACTCAGTTCACGCTGTTACTAACGTTTAAAACGTACCGTCATCTTTCGCTGCCTGTCGCCTTCGCTCTGTATCTTCATTCTTCCACATTACCATGTCAAATTAAGCACACATGAGCACTGAGATTTATCCTCAACCCGTTTTGTTTTGTTTCAGATAATCCAACATGGCATACACCTCCTTACTTTAGGATGATTCAGAGCAACATAATTCTTCCTCCCTTCTGGATGAACTAATAGTACATTATGTCAACATCACGCTTCGTAATCTGTAGGTAATCCAGTACAACAGCACTCCTCTTTTACTTTCTAGCGATCCAATTCGACATCGATCGTCCTACCTTCAAGATAATCAAAATTCAAATACAACACACACTTCCTAACTTTTACATAATCCAGTTCAACATCATTCCCCCTCGGTGTCTCCGATATCACACTCTTAATGACTTTCTGGCAATCCATTACAGCATCACTCCTCACTTTCCCTTAATCCAGTGCAACAAACCCCTTCCTTACTTTTCAGATAATCCGGTATGACATCACATCTCCTTATTTCTAGATAATCCTTTACAACATCACTCTTCCTCGTTTTCAAACAACGGAGTTCTACCTACACCTCCTTACTCTCAGACAATCCTGTACATCATCACTCAGCTTTACTTTAAGAGAATCCAGTACCATATACCTTTTTCTTTGGTCAGTCCAGTTTAACGTCACTGCTACTTACTTAAAAGGAAAAATAATCAGTAAAACGTTGCACTTAGAGAATCCAGTATAACATCACCCCTCCTTACTTCCATACAATCCAGTAAAACATCATTCCTTACGATCAGACAATCTAGCATAGTGTCGCTCCTCACTTTCAGACAATCCAGTAACCATCTCTCCATTCTTTCTGACAATCCAGTACATCACTCCTTACTTTCAGACAATCTGGTATAACATCACTCCTCACTTTCAGACAATCTAGTATAACATCACTCCTCACTTTCAGACAATCTAGTATAACATCACTCCTTACTTTCAGACAATCTAGTATAACATCACTCCTTACTTTCAGACAATCCAGTACAACATCACTCCTTACTTTCAGACAATCCAGTACAAACATCACTTCCTTACTTTCAGACAATCCAGTACATCATCACTCCTTACTTTCAGACAATCCAGTACATCATCACTCCTCACTTTCAGACAATCTAGTATAACATCACTCCTTACTTTCAGACAATCCAGTACAACATCACTCCTTACTTTCAGACAATCCAGTACATCATCACTCCTTACTTTCAGACAATCCAGTACAACATCACTCCTTACTTTCAGACAATCCAGTACAACATCACTCCTTACTTTCAGACAATCCAGTACAACATCACTCCTTACTTTCAGACAATCCAGTACAACCATCACTCCTTACTTTCAGACAATCCAGTACAACATCACTCTTACTTTCAGACAATCCAGTACAACATCACTCCTTACTTTCAGACAAATCCATTACATCACTCCTTACTTTCAGACAATCCAGTACAACATCACTCCTTACTTTCAGACAATCCATTACATCACTCCTTACTTTCAGACAATCCAGTACATCATCACTCCTTACTTTCAGACAATCCAGTGCATCATCACTCATTACTTTCAGACAATCCAGTACAAACATCACTCCTTACTTTCAGACAATCCTGTACAACATCACTCCTTACTTTCAGACAATCCAGTACAACATCACTCCTCGCTTTCAGACAATCCAGAACAACATCAATCCTTACTTTCAGACAATCCAGTACAACATCACTCCTCGCTTTGAGACAATCCAGAACAACATCACTCCTTACTTTCAGACAATCCAGAACATCACTCCTTACTTTCAGACAATCCAGTCTGGCATCATCACTCTCCCTGACTTTTAGATAATTCCCTACAGCGTCAGTCTTTACTTTCAGCCAATCCATTACAACATCACTTCTTACTTTCTTACACTATACAGCAGAATATTATTCCTCCTTATCGTCAGACAATCCAGTTCAACATCACACCTCTTTTCTTGTTGCTGTGTTATACATTCATCCAGAACTACAACACTTCTCAGTACTTTCAAAAACCATTACTCCTCACTTATTTAGACACTATCTAGTATGTAGCATCACTCCTCCTTGCTTTCAGACAATCCACTATGTAGCATCACTCCTCCTTGCTTTCAGACAATCCAGCATGTAGCATCACTCCTCCTTGCTTTCAGACAACCCAGCATGTAGCATCACTCCTCCTTGCTTTCAGACAACCCAGTATGTAGCCTCACTCCTCCTTGCTTTCAGACAACCCAGTATGTAGCATCACTCCTCCTTGCTTTCAGACAATCCAGTATGTAGCATCACTCCTTGCTTTCAGACAACCCAGTATGTAGCATCACTCCCTCTTGCTTTCAAACCATACAGTATGTAGCATCACTCCTTGCTTTCAGACAACCCAGTATGTAGCATCACTCCTCCTTGCTTTCAGACAACCCACTATGTAGCATCACTCCTCCTTGCTTTCAAACCATACAGTATGTAGCATCATTCCTCCTTGCTTTCAGACAATCCAGTACGTAGCATCACTCTCCCTTTACTTTCAGACAATCCAGTATGTACCATCACTCTCCCTTTACTTTTCAGACAATCCAGGATGTAGCATCACTCTCCCTTTACTTTCAGACAACCCAGTATGTAGCCTCACTCTCCCTTTACTTTCAGACAACCCAGCATGTAGCATCACTCTCTCCTTTACTTTCAGACAACCCAGTATTATGCCTCACTCTCCCTTTACTTTCAGACAACCCAGCATGTAGCATCACTCTCTCCTTTACTTTCAGACAACCCAGTATGTAGCCTCACTCTCCCTTTACTTTCAGACAATCCAGCATGTAGCATCACTCCTCCTTTACTTTCAGACAATCCAGCATGTAGCATCACTCCTCCTTTACTTTCAGACAATCCAGCATGTAGCATCACTCCTCCTTACTTTCAGACAATCCAGCATGTAGCATCACTCCTCCTTTACTTTCAGACAATCCAGCATGTAGCATCACTCCTCCTTACTTTCAGACAATCCAGCATGTAGCATCACTCCTCCTTACTTTCAGACAATCCAGCATGCAGCATCACTCCTCCTTGCTTTCAGACAAACTACTACAGCATGACTTCTCCAAAAGTGCAACCAGTCATTTTCCAGACCTCCCCCCCCCCCCCCCCCCCCCCCCATCTCCTCTTTGACATGAATGACAGTCTCCTCAGATTACTTACACTCTCCTCCTCTCAAAGCTTAACGCTGGGTTGCTATGAGACTCCTCATGTCAGTGAGAGGCTAGATACTATTCTGTGATGGGACAGGGCAAACAGATCACATGCCACTCACCATCTGCCTTCCCACGTTTCACACTGTAAGTTTACTCAGGTGAACCAGTCACTGTATACATCTCCAAAGCCTGAACATAGAACTTGACTCTCCTTCAAATCTTTACACATAGATCAGCTTTCAACATGATGATGCAGTCAACATGTTACGATTCCTCCGACATTTCAGGTGCCTGATTTTTACTCTGTTCCTGAAAAAGCTTATTTTGCTTTATACACTATTCTGCACTGTAAGAGAAAGAATGCAGGGTTTTTTTTGTTTTATTTTTCATAAATCTTTCTTTGCACCAAAAAATACTATAGTTTTACTCTCAACATTTGTGACTATCTCCCACAGACTCGCTTCAATGTCACCTAAAAAATGACACTTTTTACCAAAACGATGACAGACCTACAGTGCCCACAGTGTCAGACCTATAGTGCCCACAGTGCCAGACCTACATTGCCCACAGTGCCAGACCTACAGTGCCCACAGTGCAGACCTACAGTGCCCACAGTGCCAGACCTACAGTGCCATACCTACAGTGCCCACAGTGCCAGACCACATTGCCCACAGTGCCAGACCTACAGTGCCCACAGTGCCAGACCTACATTGCCCACAGTGCCAGACCTACAGTGCCCACAGTGCCAGACCTACATTGCCCACAGTGCCAGACCTACAGTGCCCACAGTGCCATACCTACAGTGCCCCAGTGCAAGACCTACATTGCCCACAGTGCCAGACCTACATTATCCACAGTGCCAGACCTACATTGCCCACAGTGCCAGACATACATCCCACACAGTGCAAGACCTACATCCCACACAGTACCAGACCTACATTACCCACAGTGCCAGACCTACATCCCCCACCGTGCCAGACACACATCCCCCACAGTGCCAGACCTACATCGCCCACAGTGCCAGACCCACATCCCCCACAGTGCCAGACCTACATCCCCCACAGTGCCAGACCTACAGTGCCCACAGTGCCAGACCTACATCCCACACAGTGCCAGACCTACATTGCCCACAGTGCCAGACCTACAGTGCCAGACCTACATCCCCCACAGTGCCAGACCTACATCGCCCACAGTGCCAGACCTACATCCTCCACAGTGCCAGACCTACAGTGCCCACAGTGCCAGACCTACATTGCCCACAGTGCCAGACCTACATTGCCCACAGTGCCAGACCTACATGCCCCACAGTGCCAGACCTACATCCCCCACAGTGCCAGACCTACATTACCCACAGTGCCAGACCTACATTACCCACAGTGCCAGACCTACATCACCCACAGTGCCAGACCTACAGTGCCAGACCTACAGTGCCACCAGTGCCAGACCTACAGTGCCCACAGTGCCAGACCTACATCCCCCACAGTGCCAGACCTACAGTGCCCACAGTGCCAGACCTACATTGCCCACAGTGCCAGACATACATCCCACACAGTGCAAGACCTACATCCCACACAGTACCAGACCTACATTACCCATAGTGCCAGACCTACATCCCCCACAGTGCCAGACCTACATTACCCACAGTGCCAGACCTACATCCCCCACAGTGCCAGACCTACATCCCACACAGTGCCAGACCTACATTGCCCACAGTGCCAGACCTACATCCCCCACAGTGCCAGACCTACATTACCTACAGTGCCAGACCTACATTACCCACAGTGCCAGACATACATTACCTACAGTGCCAGACCTACATTACCCACAGTGCCAGACCTACATTACCTACAGTGCCAGACCTACATTACCCACAGTGCCAGACCTACATTACCCACAGTGCCAGACCTACATCCCCCACAGTGCCAGACCTACATTGCCCACAGTGCCAGACCTACATTACCTGCAGTGCTAGACCATTGCCCACAGTGCCAGACCTACATCCCCCACAGTGCCAGACCTACATCCCCCACAGTGACAGACCTACATTACCTGCAGTGCCAGACCTACAGTTGCCCACAGTGCCAGACCTACAGTGCCCACAGTGCCAGACCTACATTACCTACAGGGCCAGACCATTACCCACAGTGCCAGACCTATATTACCTACAGTGCCAGACCTACATCACCCACAGTGCCAGACCTACATTACCTACAGTGCCAGACCATTACCCACAGTGTCAGACCTACAGTGCCCACAGTGCAAGACCTACATTACCTACATGCCAGACCATTACCCACAGTGCCAGACCTACATTACCTACAGTGCCAGACCTACATCCCCCACAGTGCCAGACCTTCATCCCCCACAGTGCCAGACCTACATCCCCCACAGTACCAGACCTACAGTGCCCACAGTGACAGACCTACATCCCCCATAGTGCCAGACCTACATCCCCCACAGTGCCAGACCTACAGTGCCAGACCTACATCCCCCACAGTGCCAGACATACATCCCCCACAGTGCCAGACCTACAGTGCCCACAGTGCCAGACCTACAGTGCCCATAGTGCAAGACCTACATTACCTACAGTGCCAGACCATTACCCACAGTGCCAGACCTACATTACCTACAGTGCCAGACCTACATCCCCCACAGTGCCAGACCTTCATCCCCCACAGTGCCAGACCTACAGTGCCCACAGTGCCAGACCTACATCCCCCACAGTGCCAGACCTACATCCCCCACAGTGCCAGACCTACATCCCCCATAGTGCCAGACCTACATCCCCCACAGTGCCAGACCTACATTACCCACAGTGCCAGACCTACTGTGCCCACAGTGCCAGACCTACATCCCCACAGTGCCAACTAACATTACCCACAGTGCCAGACCTACATTACCCACAGTGCCATACCCACATTACCCACAGTGCCAGACCTACAGTGCCCACAGTGCCAGACCTACATCCCACACAGTGCCAGACCTACATTGCCCACAGTGCCAGACCTACATCCCCCACAGTGCCAGACCATTACTCACAGTGCCAGACTTACATTGCCACAGTGCCAGACCTACATCCCCCACAGTGCCAGACCTACATCCCCCACAGTGCCAGACCTAGATTGCCCACAGTGCCAGACCTACATCACCCACAGTGCCAGACCTACAGTGCCCACAGTGCCAGACCTACATCCCCCACAGTGCCAGACCTACATCCTCCACAGTGACAAACCTACATCCCCCACAGTGCCAGACCTACATCCCCCACAGTGCCAGACCATTGCCCACAGTGCCAGACCTACATCCCCCACAGTGCCAGACCTACATTGCCCACAGTGCCAGACCTACATCACCCACAGTGCCAGACCTACATCCCCCACAGTACCAGACCTAGATTGCCCACAGTGCCAGACCTACATCACCCACAGTGCCAGACCATTACCAACAGTGCCAGACCATTAACCCACAGTGCCAGACCATTACCCACAGTGCCAGACCTACATTGCCCACAGTGCCAGGCCTACATCACCCACAGTGCCAGACCTACATCACCCACAGTGCCAGACCATCACCCACAGTGCCAGACCTACATTGCCCACAGTGCCAGACCTACATTACCCACAGTGCCAGACCTACAGTGCCAGACCATTACCCACAGTGCCAGACCTACAGTGCCAGACCATTACCCACAGTGCCAGACCTACATGCCCACAGTGCCAGACCTACATTGCACACAGTGCCAGACCTTCATCCCCCACAGTGCCAACCTACATGCCCACAATGCCAGACCTACATCCCCTACAGTGCCAGAACTACATCCCCCACAGTGCCAGACCTACATCCCCCACAGTGCCCGACCTACAGTGCCCACAGTGCCAGCCCTACATCCCCCTCAGTGCCAACCTACATTACCCACAGTGCCAGAGCTACAGTGCACACAGTGCCAGACCTTCATCCCCCACAGTGCCAGACCTACATTACCCACAGTGCTAGACCTACATCCCCCACAGTGCCAGGTCTACGTCCCCCAAAGTGCCAGACCATTACCCACAGTGCCAGACCTACAGTGCCCACAGTGCCAGACCTACATTACCCACAGTGCCAGACCTACAGTGCCAGACCTACATTACCCACAGTGCCAGACCTACAGTGCCCACAGTGCCAGACCTACATTACCTACAGTGCCAGACATACAGTGCCAGACCATTACCCACAATGCCAGACCTACATTACCCACAGTGCCAGACCTACAGTGCCAGACCATTACCCACAGTGCCAGACCTACATTACCAACAGTGCCAGACCATTACCCACAGTGCCAGACCTACATTACCCACAGTGCCAGACCTACATCCCCCACAATGCCAGACCATTACCTACAGTGCCAGACCTACAGTGCCAGACCATTACCCACAGTGCCAGACCTACGTTATCTACAGTGCCAGACCATTACCCACAGTGCCAGACCTACATTACCCACAGTGCCAGACCATTCCCCACAGTGCCAGACCTACAGTGCCAGACCTACATTACCCACAGTGCCAGACCATTACCCACAGTGCCAGACCTACAGTGCCAGACCATCACCCACAGTGCCAGACCTACATTACCCACAGTGCCAGACCTACATTACCCACAGTGCCAGACCTACAGTGCCCACAGTGCCAGACCTACATTACCCACAGTGCCAGACCTACGTTACTCACAGTTCCACACCTACATTGCCCACAGTGCCAGACCTACATTGCCCACAGTGCCAGACCTACAGTGCCAGACATAATTTGCCCACAGTGCCAGACCTACATTACCCACAGTGCCAGACCTACAGTGCCTGACATACATTGCCTACAGTACCAGACCTACATTACCCACAGTGCCAGACCTACATTACCCACAGTGCCAGACCTACATTACCCACATGCCAGACCTACATTACTCACAGTACCAGACCTACATTGTCAGACATACATTGCCCACAGTACCAGACCTACATCCCAAGCAGTGACAGACCTATAATACCCACAGTGCCAACCAACATTACTCACAGTGACAGACCTACATTGCTCACAGTGCCAGACGAGTGCCAGTGCCAGACGAGTGCCAGGCCTACATTGCTCACAGTGCCAGACCTACATTGCCCACAGTGCCAGACCTACATTGCCCACAGCGCCAGACCTACAGTGCCAGACCTACATTGCCCACAGTGCCTAACCCTCAATTGCCCACAGTGCCAGACCTACATTGCCCAGTGCCAGACCTACATTGCCCACAGTGCCAGACCTACAGTGCCCACACTGCCAAACCCACAGTGCCAAACCTACCTTGTCCACACTGCCAGACCCACAGTGCCAGACCTACATTGCCCACACTGCCAGACCTACAGTGCCCACAGTGCCAGACCTACCTTGCCCACACCGCCAGACCCACAGTGCCAGACCTACCTTGTCCACAGTGCCAGACCTACAGTGCCAGACCTACAGTGCCCACAGTGCCAGACCTACAGTGCCAAACCTACAGTGCCCCCAGTGCCAGACCTACAGTGCCCACAGTGCCAGACCTACCTTGAACACACTGCCAGACCCACAGTGCCAGACCTACCTTGCCCACACTGCCAGACCTACCTTGCCCACAGTGCCAGACCTACAGTGCGCACAGTGCCAGACCTACCTTTCCCACACTGCCAGACCCCCAGTGCCAGACCTACTTTCCCCACAGTGCCAGTCCCACAGTGCCAGACCTACATTGCCCACAGTGCCAGACCTACAGTGCGCACAGTGCCAGACCTACCTTGCCCACACTGCCAGACCCACCCTGCCAGACCCACAGTGCCAGACCTACTTTCCCCACACTGCCAGACCTACAGGGGCCAAACCTACATTGCCCACAGTGCCAAACCTACAGAGCCAGACCTACAATGACAGCTCTATAGCGCCAGACCTACATTGCTATATATACCTACTATGTGTGTGTGTGTGTGGTGTGTGTGTGTGTTTTGTGGTGTGTGGTGTGTGTTGTGTGTGTGTAATATATATATATATATAAAATATATATATATATATAGATCAGTAAATTTAAAATGCCTAAAATAATTTTTTGAGTGCTCAACCCCTTGGGGGGCAACATTAAAACAAGTTAAAAGAGAGCCCTTAAAACTATCTACAAATTTGTTTCAAGCGTGTTGTGCTGTCATCAGGCCGACTTTACCCACAGTGCCAGACCTACGTTACTCACAGTTTCCACACCTACATTGCCCACAGTGCCAGACCTACATTGCCCACACTGCCAGACCCACACTGCCGAACCCACAGCAACACGCTTGAAACAAATTTGTAGATAGTTTTTAAGACTCCTCTTTAACTTGTTTTTTATATATATATATTCAATTATAAACAAAGCTTGCTCTATGTCTTAGATTGAAGAAATAGGGGATATAAGCATTCATACCTGCAGTGGCAGATTATTCTGCCTAACTAACAGTATGTGCTTGTGTGGGTGAATGGGAAAAAAAAAAAAAAAAGCTTTCTGAAGGCTCATTTTGAGAAGCATTTTATTTTTCCCCATTCACCCACACAAGCACATACTGTTAGGCAGAATAATCTGCCACTGCAGATATGAATGCTTATCTTCCCCTATTTCTCAATCTAAGACATAAGAGCAAGCTTTGTTTATAACTGAATATTTCTTGCAGTTTATTGCAACACCAGGGATCTCCAGTTGTTGGAATGGTGCGGTACTTATCCTTGGAATATATATATATATATATATATATATATATATATATATATAATATTGTCCACAGTGCCACACCTACAGTGGTGCCCAACCTACAGAGAACTCAATCTGGTATTTAATCCTTTCACTCCTTTTGGGGTATGGAGGGTAACAATAAAATAAACCAGTATGTCAACAGCGTAAATAAACCTTTCTTTGAGTCTGTCATAAACATACACATGCCAGACCTACAGTTTCAGATCTATAGTGCCCACCATGTCAGTGCTACAATCTGTCACAGAAAGGTACCCTCAGTGCCCACCGTGCCAGAGCTACAATCTGTCACAGAAGGTACCCTCAGTGCCCACCGTGCCAGAGCTACAATCTGTCACAGAAGGTACCTTCATGCCCACCGTGCCAGAGCTACAATCTGTCACAGAAGGTACCCTCAGTGTCCACCGTGCCAGAGCTACAATCTGTCACAGAAGGTACCCTCAGTGCCCACCGTGCCAGTGCTACAATCTGTCACAGAAGGTACCCTCAGTGCCCACCGTGCCAGAGCTACAATCTGTCACAGAAGGTACCCTCAGTGCCCACCGTGCCAGAGCTACAATCTGTCACAGAAGGTACCCTCAGTGCCCACCGTGCCAGAGCTACAATCTGTCACAGAAGGTACCCTCAGTGCCCACCGTGCCAGAGCTACAATCTGTCACAGAAGGTACCCTCTCCAAAAGGTACCTTTTGTGAGAAAATAGAAGTTTTAGTTTTCAAATGTTCTCAAAAGGATTTTTCCATGGGAAAAGTCTTGCGGATTTTTCCCCCCAGTTACAATCTTTCCACATTGACAACTGGATAAAAAGGGAAGAGACTAAATCTTTTTTTTTTCTTTAAATGTTCTTATGATAAAGTTGGAAAAAAAACAAAGAAAGAAAGAAAAACAAAGAAAGAAAAGAAAACACCCCAAACTGGCCACATTCATCATGGCACTATTTTTACTTCCGCCAGGAAAGATGTTTTCACCTGCACTTGTTGGTTTGTTTGTTTGTATGTTTGTCAGCCCTGATGTGGCCCTTCGCGGTCGGCTGGGCTATAAGCAACATTATCTTGTATGTTTGTCTGTGTCAGTGTCTGTCTGTCTGTCAGCAAGATCATGCAAAAACTTCTACATCGATTTCTACAAAACTTGGTGGAAAGACAGAATATGTCTCCCAGCCCCACCCCACCCCACCCCAGGAAAACAATTCAAAAGTGGCGATTCACCTTGGCACAAATCTGCTGTCTTGAAATAGGAGCGCCCATCTAGTTTATCCTGATGCTCAAAAAGCAAAACATGGCTTCCAACCAGGTCTGAGGTGGTCATGTGCTTTACAGCTCTGTCAGACTAGGGGACTACGTATGTCAGACTGCAAAGCAACTTATGAACAGAAATACGTAAATTCCGCTTTGGAGGACTGCACACATCTGTAAAGTTTGTAAATGACGGAAACTTGTGGTTGGTAACTATGTCTATTCTGCACTGACGGTATGGAAGTGCTCCCCCAGCCCCCCACGCACTCCCCCTCACCTCCCACCCTCCCCCCCCCCCCCCCCCCCCCCCATCCTGCCCCAAAACAAAAGACAAAAAGAAAAAGAAAAAAAAGTGAAAACCGAAAAGCAAGAAAGAAAAGAAAGAAAACAAACACAAGGTCACGGTCTATTCCACACAAATAGTCTGGGAGCGATCCTTTAAAAGAAAATAAAACAAGAAAGAAAAATGGAAAGAAGACTAACTCATCTGCCGACTTTCACAAGTCAAAATTGAGAAGCCAAGAGATGGAAAGGGAAGTTTGACTTTTTAACTGGAAGCATTTTGACTCCTAAATATTTTTACTGATCAACGTAGGCATCAGCACGATAACGAATCTTCAGAAACATGTAACTTCACTCGCACGCTCAAGAACATCTGTTTTGGCTACATTCAGCACCTGTTTATCACCTCTTTCCAAAACATGACTCCCAAATCCTCTTCTTTTTTCTTTCTATTTTTTTTTTTTTAATTTAAAGAAAGAAGAAAAAGATACACCAGAAGGTGCCGGAGAGATGGATTGCCGGTGCTTGGGCCGAGACAAGCCCAGCATGGATTTGACTGTGGGTGGAGAGCTGGAATGTCAGAGGTAAGATAAGATAAAATAATGTTGCTTATAGCCCAGCCGACCGCAAAGGGCCACATCAGGCTGTCACCACGTTAAAATCAACTCACCAGTCATTAAAAAAAAAAAAAAAAAAAAAAAAAAACCAACTTTCACACATCTCATTAAATGACATCGTCTAGGGATGCATACTACCTTCTGCCCAGATCAGACCAAGTGAGCATTGTGAGACCGAGGACAGGGCACTCCAGACTGAGACATCACACATTCAGAAGGAAAGATTTTTATAAAGCACTGTAACACTAATCAACGTAAATTTTCATTTTCTTATAGAGTTGCTAACCACTGGAATGAAATACCTACTACCATTAAATTTGCACCTGATATTAATACTTTCAAGAATTTTCTAGATAATGATTCAAAATTTAGAGAATTGTTTCATGACTATGATGGATTGCAATGAAGATATTAATTGTAGCATGCCATATGACCCAAAAAGTGAAGAAATTTAGAGGGACACATGATAGACCGCGAGGTCTAGGCTAATGAAGCCAGTCCCTACTACTAATACAGAAAATTGGAGAGTCTTCAGGTTACCCATGCGGTACAGCCCCAATGACAGTGGAACACTTCCTGCAGGACTGTCCCGCACATGAAAAGCTAAGGGCAGAGACCTGGCCTGCCAACACACCGATGAGGGAAATGCTTTATGGATCACTGGAGGGCCTCCGCCTTACAGCAGCCTTCGTCACTGCCTCTGGGTTCCTGTGTGACTGAACGAAAGAGCAGAAGTATGTGGCAAGATGGTACGACACGTGAGTGACACAGAAGACAAGACAGAAAAAAAAAAAATTCTGCCAAGCTGCAGTCATTGAAGTTTAGAGGTCAGAGAATTTTTTTTTTATACTGTATGTTGTTGTTTTTTAAAATAATGAATCATATTTCACTTCAAAACAAAATCACAAATTACAAATAGGGACTGCAAAATGCATACAGAAAACCTAAAGTCAATAATAACAACAACAAAACGTAATCATCATGATCACCATCGTAATGATCATAATCATCATCATCTGTTATTATCAACATCATCACCATGATACTGTTTGTGATTACCAACACTACCATTTCCACTACTGCTATCACTCCTACTACTACTATTACTAATTTCAGTAATAGAATGATAACAAATTCAGTCCATTTAATGAGCATTATGAGCGTTTCTTTGTCCAACCACAGACATGCATAGTAATACAGAAGTCAAAGAATTACCAAAATAACTGAACACTTCACTCCATACTTTCAGTTTCTGCATTCAATTGCCACCATCCATGAGTCAAATACATGATGAAGCTGGCCACAACCCCTCAATATCTATGCACTGCAAACTTCTTACAGTTAATGCACATCATGATGATGATGATGATGCACACCTGCACGTTGCCATCAATCTGTGCATTTACGAAGTATTCAGAGCAGAATGAAAAAAAAAATACCAAAAAAAAAACAACAGGAAAAATTAGTATAAAGGGTGTGATACCTGGCAGAGTATCACTGGGAGGGCTATGGAATATCTCTTGAATCAGACCATCACCCAGACCGACAGTACCCAAAACCTATTTCAGGCTTCAAAAAGATTTTTTTTAAAAAGAATATCTGCAAGATTCAAATTAACAAAAAAAAAAAAAAGGCCCAAAACTTTATAAACTTTTTACAAACTCTGAAATCACCAGAGCTTAATTTCCTACCTTAATATTTACTGAAGTCTGTTTGCAGGTCACGCCTGTGTCTCCCCTTATTCTTACTTCAGATTAAAGGCTATCCACTTAGATCAATAAGGAGCAAGAACTGAATCATCATGTTGCTACTGGTAGGGTCCAATTTCCTCAGTATTTCGGAATAACTCCAAAGTTCCTGCAGTTAGTCTTAAAATCCATAGGGAATTGTGTGTGTGTGTGTGTGTGTGTGTGTGTGTGTGTGTGGTGTGTGTACCTGTATGAGTGTGAGTGTGCGAGGGCGCACATGTGCGCATGTGAGTGCATGCATATGTGTGCATGCATGCATGCATGTGTGTGTGTGTGTGTGTGTGGTGTGTGTGTGTGGTGTGTGTGTGGAGAGAGAGACTGTATGTGTGGGTGTGCATGAGCGTACATGCATGAATGCGCGTGTGTGTGTGTGTGTGTGTGTGTGTGAGTGTGTGTTTTTGTGTATGTAAATGTGCGTGTATGTAAGTGTGTTGTGTTGTAAGTGTGTATGTGTGTGTGTGTGTGTGGTGTGTGTGTGTGTGTGTGTGTGTGTGGTGTGTGCATACATGTGCGAGTGTGGAGGGAGGGTTAAGGAAGAGAGGGGAGACCAGCATCAAATTTACACTTAACTTATACAAATCCAATGCAGCTTTTATCGACCTTTAAGTTTAAGCCCATAAAAAGGGTAGCTCAGTCCCTCCAAACTTTTCCAAACCCTTAATGACCATACGAACCACGTATCTAGTGCTGCCTTTTTTTTCTGTTTCTCCATATATTGCCCCCTAAGTAATTTAACTCTTTCCTGCCTGCAGGAAGTCAGATAATGCCCCATCATACAGATTACTTCCCAACTAAAAAAAAAACCACACACCAAAAAACAACCGAACCCTCCGACAGAGATGTTAGCAGCATAAGAGTCTTGAAAAGGGCTCTAAGCAAGCTTTAATAAACACAGAACACAGAAATTACATTTTCCGCTGTTCAAGTCTCTGTCTAAGACATTTCTGGATTATGATCACGTCTGGAAGTGAATGAAATGAACACAACCAGATCATGGTGGAACTGGTGTCAACAACAAAAAAAACATATAATTCCAGCATTGGGCACAGCCTGTGACACACATAATCAGGCAGCCCAACACAACTCATCCGAGCGCTTTGTAATGACCATGTTCACAAAGGAAACGGAAATCCTCTGAGAGGTCATGCAACCAGAGAACCAGTAGGGAACCTTTAGGTAAATCCACAGGAAAGCCAGCTACAAACAACGCAGATAGCAATGCTCCCATAACGCATCCAAAGCAACACCCCGCTGCGCCAACTGCACATTCCTCCCATCCCTAATGCCCACTACCAAACATTCCTTACAGCAACTGCACATGGCATAAAACCCATTTCACACGGGCAACAAAGGCAACAGATGATCAGGGAGAAGTTTAATGGAGGGCTCCCCAGCCCTGCAAATGGGGATCATACTCCTGGAGAGACGAGCGTCAAGCACCACCACCATCTCCACACAAGCAGCGATCAATGAGCAATAACCTCCCATGACTAACCTGCCGTAAAGCGCTTCGACAACATGGACGCTGCATTCAATCCCCAATCCTATAGGTGGGTCACAAAGACCTCATTTTCACCATTCTGCCCATGCAAGACTTGGTCTCAACACTCGCTGCTGCTGCTGCTGCTGCTGTGGTGGGCAGCTGCAGCTGCCTGCATTTTTTGTTTACCGCGCTATTATGCTTCAACAATATCCGAGCTGTTGGGCACCGTGTGTCCAACTGACTTGTGTAGCTTTGCTAATCGGCGCCCAGTTAATTGGGTTTCATAGCGCCGCCAAATGCTTCATTGAAAATCAATGGGGTCCTGATACAGTGGAATGAGAGAGGCGTGTTCTGTGTGGGAAAGGACTGGCGGGCTAATGACTTCCCTTTGCACGGGTCCCTGGCCAGCCAAGAGTTTGGTCATTACTTCAAACACCACAACCTGGCCTGGACAAGGATTGCGCAGGCGGCGGCAGGGTGTGTGCTTTGTATCACCATCAATTATTCCCTCCCCAGCTCTCTGTCAACCGTCCCCCCCCCCCCCCCCCCCCCCCCCCCCCCCCCCCCCCCCCGCTGCTGCCTTTTACAATCTTATGCATCATGTCTGTGCGCATGTGTGGAGGCAGAAGGAGAGAGAGAGAGAGAGAGAGAGGTGGGAGGGGGGAAGGATGGGCGGAAGGAGGATGAATGCGGTTGTAGGGGAAATGATGGTTGGCTGGCCGGGAAGCGTGTGTCACACCTAAGGATCTTGTCTGTCTCCCTGATAGTTGCATCAAACTCTTATTTGTAACAAATTTTAAGAATAATTTCTTAGTGAGTCGACCAAACACAAGAACGACCTTGTAACTTGTTCGTCCTTGTTTGTGGTGGACTCACTAAGAATTATTCATCATTACTACAATTGTAGCCTGCACTTGTTTTCCCCCCACTACTTAATTGTTTGGCATTATTTTTAAACTTTGTCTTTAAAAAAAAAAATGAAGTACTGCATCCGCCAAACATGAACAAATGAATCACAAGACAAAACATGATGCGTTTCGACCTCTTAGGTCTTCTTCAGGCAAGATAAACAACAAACACTCAGGACTACGAAAAAGATGAACGAGCGATCACTTGTCCCACTGATTTCAGCGAGAGATGGGCGTTGATTCAAATTTGTTTTCAATTTCCAACTGCAGTCGCCTCACTTTGGATTATCATTCATAAATGTGTCTACTTACAAGCTGGAAATCCTCTTGATCTGCCTGCTGATACAGGCTAAGATTTAAGCAGTTCTACAAATGCAGTTCTTTCTGGCAAAACTAATCAACATCATGAACTAATCTCAAACCCATATATATCACTGAAACACAGATTCACAATCAGCTGCTCACAAACAAATGGCTGGATCTTTTTATTTCTTGGCTCTTGTCTTCACATAGGAACAAGTCTGAAAGAGAATGCCCAAATCAACTAAAAGCTAAAGGTGGATGACTGATTCAGTAACTATCATGATGACCGGCAGCTTCTGAGGAAATGGAGGCAAGGTAAAGAAAGGTAAAGTTGCTAAGAGCCCAGCTGATCACAAAGGGCCATATCAGGGCTGTCACCGCGTTAAAGTCAACTCACGTCATTAAAGAAAATAAATCAAAAAGAAGAAAAAAATTAACACAACCCTATAAAATACACTTTCTAAAAACACACCGGAAACGTCATTGAAAATCTTTCTTCCGTAAAATCTTAAATCAGATTAAAAAAGAAAAAATTCAATCTCTTTCAGAAATTCAAAGAAGAAAGAAAAGAAAGGTGGGTCATCTCTGAACAAGGTTTTCATGCAGTCTGCTTTGAAGTGTTTTGGTCTCACATCGTGCCAGTCCCATCACTCTAAAAGAATATGTCTCACTGTGAGTGGTGCATGACATGGAATGCACCACGGAGCTTCTTCACCTTTTAAAAGATAAAAATGGGTGTAAAAGGAGTGACCTACTCGTTTTTGAGTGAACCAGTATTTTAGGAAGAAGAAGAAGAAGAGTGGCCTGAATGCAAACGGCACAAGACTGTTTCTTTACAGCTGCCTCTGGAACATGGTAAAGAATCTAGAGCCTTCTGATAATCCAGCAAAGTTTTATTTTGTTCTGAGACAAAATGACAGTAATATATTCCCATTCCCTACCCTTCATTAAAAAAAAAAAAAAAAAATCCTGGTTTCAACTAGCCCTGAATGATGCAAGACACCTGCAGCGACGTTCACAAATTAGAACCAGCAGAGCTCGAAACACCTGCCTGTCCGATTGCCTGCGACAACTAAATCATCAGGCAGACAAGTGGAGAATCCTTTTAGACCACCTGTCTGTCGGGCAACCGAATGTTCATGGTGTCGGTGAAACGATGGCCGAGAAACAAGCTTCGGTGCTGGCCATTTGCAATTTCGTCTTTCTCTTCTCGCTTTCACCACCATCTTTACTGTGCTACTCTTCCCTCCCCTTGCCACCTCCTCCCTCCCCGCTGCTCTCCCCCCCCCCCCCCCCCCCCCCCCTGGTTTTACTTATGACTGAATCCTGACAGGGTGATGTTTTCCTAAGGCTAAAGCGTGTTCTTTGAATAATGCGTCTCAGCAACATGCAAGCCCTGTGGCTTGCTAGCATGGAAATGATGGATCTGCTCTTGTTATTTTTGTTGTTAAATATATATATACATAAAGTGATCTTTTTTTTTTGGGGGGGGGGGGGGGGTGTAAGATAAGATAATGTTGATTATAGCCCAGCCGACCGCAAAGGGCCACATCAGGGCTGTGTGTGTGTGTGTGTGCTGAAGAGGGAGAAAGAAAGAAAAGAGAGACGAGCAAGACAGAGAGATTTTGTGGAGACACGAGCAAGACAGAGATTTTGTGGAGACACGAGCAAGACAGAGATTTTGTGTTGTTTTTTTTCTTTTTTCAGTCCAGAAATGTGTTTCTGGCAGTGAGGCAACAATTTTTGTTTTTTTATACACTCATAAACACCATAGGAAACATTTTTGTGTGTGTGTGTTTAACTTACATTCTGGTAAACTAAGAAATTGCGCTGATTACCTCTGTTTAGGGCATAATTCACAAGTGTGCAGAACAAGGCATTGTTGAATCATGTCTGCTAACTTGCGCTTAACTACTGATAATTACTTTCATCAAGTTTTACTGTTTCTCTACTAAAGGGGATGGAACAAGTAGAAATTAGGGAAGGGTTGGGGAGGTGGGGGGGAGGCACATGCAGATTTTCTTATCTAAATCCCGGTCAACTAAAAATAATTACTCAGGGAATTCCTAGCTCTGACCAGTCCCCCAAAGACACCTGAATGAAGTGAACATCTTTCCTGACTCTGTTTGGTGCACGCCCCCCCCCCCCCCCCCCCTCCTCCCCTTCCTCCCAACCCCCCAACTCTTCATCTGAACTCAGAGCACAGGCCACACACCACAATTTGGATTTTGCTCTACATTACTCTTCAAATCCACGTAAGCATTTTGAAGTCTAATATTCATTTTTGGTGTGCAGCCACAGTCAGCCAGTGATGGTGTGGGTGTGATAGGTTTTGAACCAATTCGGTGGGATAAGAATGGTCAAGCACAGAAACATGGCACCTATGGTGAAACTCTGAATGGCAGCGGAGGAACCATGAGAGGAGACAGAACCTCCTATAGATCTACTGTCTTCTCTTGCTCTCTCTCTATCTCTCTCCCCCATTTGTGTGTGTGTGTGCAAGTGTGTGCGAGTGTGTGTGAGTGTGTGTGTGTGTGTGTGTGTGTGTGTGTGTGTGTGTGTGTGTGTGTGTGTGTGTGTGTGTGTGTGCGAGTGTGTGTGAGTGTTGTGTGTGTGTGTGTGCGAGTGTGTGTGTGCGAGTGTGTGAGTGTGTGTGTGTGTATATGTGTGGTGGTGGTGGTGGTGGTGTGTGTGTGTGTGTGTGTGTGTGTGTGTGTGTGTGTGTGTGTGTGTGTGTGTGTGTGTGTGTGTTTCTGTGTGCGTGCGTGTGTGTGTGTGTGTGTGTTTGTGTGTGTGTGTGTGTTGTGTTGTGAGTGTGTGCATTGTTGTTGGTGTTGGTTTTCTGCTGTTGTTGTTGTTGCAGTTGTTGTTATATCGATCGCACCAAAGTGTCAAGCTTTTTTTCACTATGCACCACAGTAACTAGCAATCTCACCGCAGAACTGGACAAGGCGTTTCAAACCTCAGAGAAGAGAAGAAAATGTTAAATGTCAGAAACTGCACAAATAAAACACACTTCAGTTGAAGTGGAACTGCATGCAGCCACTGTTCAGATGTACTAAGTTTTGCCTCTGCCCTTGTCTCCTTACACTTCACCACTCTGCTTCAATTGACAAACGTATACTATTACTAGGTACTCCGTTTTATATGTTTCCCAGGGAAAATGTCACAAAATTGATGTGTCCATGTCAATGGTTGTAGGTTTTCATCTTGGAGCGATGGGGTCATGACAATCAAGATCTGAATGATAGAAGAGTGCTTAAGTAACTAATTCCTTTTGTCAGCCTCTCTGAACATGCACACTACACACACACACACACACACACACACACACACACACACAAACTGCACGCTCACATATACGTGCGCGTGCGCACACACACACACACACACACACACACACACACATGCATGCTCACATATACGTGCGCGTGCACACACACACACACACACACACACACACACACACACACACACACACACACACACACACACACTCACTCTCTCTCTCTCTCACACACACAAACACACATGCGTACGCACATGCACACACACACACACACACCCACACACATACAGTGAACTGAATCACTGAGTGATACACACACATGAGCATGCATGTGTGCATGCAATAACGGAAGTTATAAATGGAATTTTAAGATTCTAGCTAATCACCATAAACGTACCACACATGTACCCAAACAATCGCAATCTGCTCCCTCTTGCCTATGCCCCTCAAATATCCTTCTCTAACCTACACAGTTAAAGCTACCAGTTGCTGAACAGTCATTGTGCCCTGGTTAGCATCACAGACTTGCAGCAGGCTGTGAGTGGGAGGTTGTGGATTCAATTCCCACCAAAGGCATAAATTTATCTTGTGTGTGTGTGTGTGTGTGTGTGTGTGTGTGTGTGTGTGTGTGTGTGTGTCTGTGTGTGTATTGTGTGTGGAAGTATGATGTGTGTGTATGTGTGTGTGTGTGGGGTGTGTGAGGTGTGTGTGGTGTGTGAGAGTGGTGTGGAGTGTGTGAAGTGGTGTGTGTCTGTGTGTGTATGTGTGTGTGAGAGAGAGAGAGGAGAGGTTGGTGTGTGTGTGTGTATGTGCGTGTGTGTGTGTGTGTGTGTGTGTGTGTGTGTGTGTGTGTGTGTGTGTGTGTGTGTGTGTGTGTGTGTGAGTGTGTTGTACTGTGTGTGTCGTGTGTGTGTGTGTGTTTCTTTCCTTTTCCTTCTTTCTTTCTTTTTTCTTTTTTTTTCAATGTTAACTAGGTCTTTCCAAGAGGTGACTGTGCATAGCTACCGAGCTACATGTGTTCCAATGTCAAGACTAGAACAACTCTGTCCAGTTTCATTCCACTGAAGGCTCTGTCTCTGAGAGTGAGAACCGTCAGTCATCATGAAGTCTTCAGAGAACGATATATCCTGACCAACACTGCAGATGCCCTCTCTTTTGGACCTACCTGATTCAGAACATATCATGAAAGGAAACAGCCCTGTCATACATGTGTAAGTCCACACACACATAATTAAGCTCAACAGAATCATCTTCTCCTCATTGATTATCATACACACACACACACACACACACACACACACACACACACACACACACACACACATACACACAACACACAAACCCCCCTCCCCCAACACACACACACACACACAAACACTCACCCACACACACACACACACACATACACACACACAAACCCCCCTCCCCCAACACACACACACACACACGCACACACACACACACACACACACACACACACACACACACACACACATACACATTCTGTGGACATTCATGCCCTGCTCTTGTGTTTAAACCTCAGTTTTCTCTATGCATCAAAGTTGTCCCTATTGATCAGCAAGCTCATGCCAGGACAGTTGCTGGATGCATGTGGTGGGGGGCACCCTCAGGAAGGTGAGGCACTCTGTGGGCTCACCAGTCACCTCTGCTGGCTCCATGACCAAGCAATAATAATAATAATAATGAATACTTATATAGCGCCTATTCTCGGCTAGAGACCAAGCTCTAAGCGCTTTACAATCAACACTCGTTACACAACGGGCTGCCTACCTGGGTAGTGCCGACTGAAGAGCTGCCAGCTGGCGCTTCATTCAGTTGTTTCCCGTGTCATCCAGTCAATATCGTTCAATGTCGTTCACATCATTTTCCTTACTTCCTTCATTCTTTCCATTTCTCATGCAGGTGCATGCTATGTGTAACGTGTCATCCATACCAACGGCCAAACTGGCCTACTCTTCCTTTTCCGAAAGTTGGTGATGGATTTTACTGTGTGCAAGATGTTATGCGTGCGTTCAAACACAGAACCTCGGTATATTGTCTCATTCGAAGGACTGTTTATAGTCTCATTCGAAGCAACTACAGTCTTCACTACAGAGCTTTGCAAGAGGCATCAGGACTGCTGGCTGGATCAGAATACTACTCTACCGAAGTGACGCATGCAGCTGTGCAACGTCTCCAAACACAGCTGCCTCATGATGACTCCTTACTGTATACTCCATGTGACAGATGGTGATGGCTCTGACTAAACAGTCTGGTGTGTCGTGTACAGAAAGCCAGAGAATGAGAAGCTGGAGTAACGCCATTGGCAGGGCTTGAACCATACCCCCTTCCCCCTCACCCCCCCCCCCCCCACCCCCCCCCCCCCCCGTCGATTGTCTAGGACAACTAAACCTTCTGGTGGACAGCATATAGATGCTTTCTACATGTGATGTCAGTTGGGCAACATGTTCTGACTACGGTGTGATGCATTGGCAACATGTTTCTGACTACGGTGGTGATGTCAGTTGGGCAACATGTTTCTGACTACGGTGGTGATGTCAGTTGGGCAACATGTTTCTGACTACGGTGGTGATGTCAGTTGGGCAACATGTTTCTGACTACGGTGGTGATGTCAGTTGGGCAACATGTTTCTGACTACGGTGGTGATGTCAGTTGGGCAACATGTTTCTGACTACGGTGGTGATGTCAGTTGGGCAACATGTTTCTGACTACGGTGGTGATGTCAGTTGGGCAACATGTTCGACTACGGTGGTGATGTCAGTTGGGCAACATGTTTCTGACTACGGTGGTGATGTCAGTTGGGCAAGCTGTTTCTGACTACGTCAGTGAAAAGGGTAACTGAGCGGTCAGCTTCAATGCAAGTCATTGATCAATCAAACTTTTCTCCCTTTTCGCTTCTGCACCTTCAACACCCTCCCACCACACCACGCCCACCCATCCCTCTCCCACCATCCCCTTCCTCCAGCAACACCCCATCCCTCCTCTCCTCCTCCCTACCCCCTCTCCCCTGTCCCCCAATGCTCCCCAACCCCTCCTAACCCCTGATCCCCACCCCCACCCCCACCCTCCCCCGCCCCTCTCTCCATCCTTCCTCCCCATTCCTCCTACCCCCACCCCACCCCCTCTCCCCTGCCTCCCCTCACCTCCCACCCAACTAGTGCAGACACAGAAAAATTCTTCTTATGTGCATGTATGGTGGAAAAATAAATTCTCTTGTGTCCCGTCCAACGCCTTCATCAGGCGTGTGCGGAGCAGGCGTTCATTGAATTATTACATCTGCTGACCTGTCTTTGCATATCAGGTATTACTTTTATTAACCCGTTTGGTGCCAAACCTGATGAGATACTCGTCATGGGGAAGTCCGGAATATTCCTCGTTTTATATTTACACTGCTTACAAAACAGAGGATATTTTCTGACAGGTGAAGTCTCTAGATTCTTTTGATAGTGGGTAATTTCATTTTCGGTAGTGAAAAAGTCAGCAGAATATTTATATACTTGTATTTTTTGTGGAAAAAAACCCTGGCCAATAGGATTTAACTTTAAGCTTAATTCCCAGGCAGTGAAAGAGTTAACCTACTATCTCTTCACTTACAGCAGACGAGTAGAAAGTTTGGGAGACAAGCCAATCTTTTTTTGCTTTATATCAATGTGTCCCCAAAGAAAACTGATAATTATCTCTGTATTTCTAGCCCGGCTGGGGAGGGCACGGAAGAATCAAATAAAGACAGCAAGAGTTAATCAAAACAACGCATATGCCCCTTTTCCAGTTTCAACACACGAGACCTGGACACCATTAACCTGTTCTTAAAACTACTGAAGCCCGATCTACACATTGCTTCTTCAGTTTAAAGATGTTTCAACTCAGATCAACTGTTCATACAATTCAAGAAGTGAATACACAAGTGTGGACCTGACTAAAGAAATCAACAACACCAAAAAAAGTGTTCAGGCAGCAAAGTAATAATATGTTCAACATTCAATGAGCCAAGATTACCTACATGTGTCATCAAAACTTTACAGCTTTCTCTTCTAGGGCTCTTTTCAGTAGTCCAGAGTAAGACGATGAACAGTTTTTTTCTTTCAGTTTCATGGGTGGAGGGAAGGGGTTGGAAAGGCTAGCCAACTGCACCGACACTGACAACACTATACTGACACTGACAACACTACACTCAACTGACTGCACTGCAACAATACCTGCACACTGCAGACACTGACAACACTACACTGCAAAACTGCACAACACTAACTGACACTGACAACACTACACTGCCAACACTGCACGACACTGACAACACTATACTGCCAAACACTGCACTGACACTGACAACTACATGCCAAATGACTGACACTGCACTGCAACACTACACTGCAACACTGCACTGACACTGACAACACTACACTGCCAACACTACACTGCCAAACGCACTGCACCTGCACTGACAACACTACACGCAACACTGCACTGACACTGACAACACTACACTGCCAACACTGCACTGACACTGCACTGACAACACTACACTGCAACACTGCACTGACACTGACAACACTACACTGCCAACACTGCACTGACACTGACAACACTACACTGCCAACACTGTACTGACACTGACAACATTACACGGCCAACACTGCACTGACACCGCTGCACTGACAACATACACTGCCAACACTGACTGACACTGACAACATTACACTGCCAACACTGGCACTGACACTGACAACATTACACGCCAACACTGCACTCAGCTCACTGACAACATACACTGCCAACACTGCACTGACACTGACAACATTACACTGCCAACACTGCACTGACACCGCTGCACTGACAACAACGCTACACTGCAACATACATGCAAAACTCAACTGTCACTAAAAAACGCCACACTGATCCACATTTCAACAACACTAACGCCAACACTGCTACATGAAGGAACAACATCAAAAGTTGAATGCACTAAAAACCGCCACTGAAATCACTACATGCAATCACACAACACTAACTGCTAACACTGCATGCATGAAAAAAATGCAACACTTGTGACACTAAAACACCACGCCACATACACTGCCACATTCAACAACACTGACAACCTAACACTGCCCATCATGAATGGCGACAAAACATGCCAACATTGTCACTAAAAACCTGCCACAGACCACATTGCAACAACACTATACCTAACACTGACATCATAACGGAAAAAAGTCAACGACAGTGTCACTAAAAACCGCCACAGACAACCACATGCCAACACCTACACGACAACACTGTCACATGAAGGGAAAATAACTGCCAACAGATTGTCACTGAAAATAACCAACTGCCACTGACTGTCCACATGTCAACAAACAACACTCAACGCAAACTACACTGCACATGCATGAAGGCGAAAAACACGCCAACAGTTTTGCACTGAAAAACACTACACAGACCACATGTTCAACAACACTACACGCAACAGCTGCATCATGAAGACAAAAAGTCCAACACGACTGAGTGCACTAAACAAACCCACACGCACTACACCAAAATTACACGCAACACTCATGACACCGACTAAACAGCCTGTCAACATGAAGACAAAAAGTCAACATGATTGTGTCACTAAAAAACCGCCACAGTATCCACATTTCAACAACACTAACGCTAACACTGTCATCATGAAGGGGAAAAAAGCCAACAGAGTTGTCACTAAAAACACGCCACAGTATCCACATTCAACAACACTAACGCTAACAGCTGTCATCATGAAGGGAAAAAAGTCAACAGCACGATCTGTCACTACAAAAAACCCACAGAATCCACATTTCCAACAAACACTAACTGCTAACAGCTGTCATCATGAGAAAAAAGTCACAGTTTTGTCACTAAAAAACCGCCACAGTATCCACATTTCAACAACACTAACCTAACAGCTGTCATCATGAGGGGAAAAAAGTCAACAGAGTTTTGTCACTAAAAAAACCGCCATAGTATCCACATTTCAACAACACAACACCAACAGCCTTCATCATGAAGAAAAAAGTCACAGAGTTTTGTCATAAAAAACCGCAATCAGTATCCACATTTCAACAACACAACCTAACATGCTGTCATCATGAGAGGGTAAGAAAAGTCACTAATTTTGTCACAAAAAAACCCACCATAGATCCACATTATACACTCACAGAAGTGAAGAAAGTCTAACAGTATTACTATGTATTAAAAACATCCAATACTCACATGAGATGCAATCATACGAATCTCTGTCCTCTGAGATGTATCATCCCAAGGATTTTTCACAAATAAAAATATAGCATAAAATGCATACAGATATGTACACAACTACACAAATAAGCTCAAAACAAAATTGTGCAATGCGATGGGTAGTCATTAGAATCTGATGACATCTGTGTTGCTTTGTAGAAGTTAATTTTACTCAACAAAAAAATCAAAACCACGCACTATATATAACCATCCACGAATTTCCACTTAAAAAAACAAGAAAAATTTGTGAAAGGTATAACATTGGCTGTTTTAAAAACATCAGAACTAACACCACGAGCATCATTGATTTGCTTGTTCAAGCATCTCCAGTTCCATGCAGAACCATTTTCCACAACAGTTCCCAAAAAAAGAAAAAAGCACAGAAAAAAACAACAACCTCACAGCCACAAAGTGTCAGACTTCATGGCGCATCAGGTAGTCTAGGAACTCTTTTGCCATGCTCCGGTCGTCTGCCCCTGACTTCAGGGGAGGAAACAGGAAGGCTGCCGGATGCTCCCCCCCCCCCCCCCCCCCCCCCCCAACGACTTTCCCACACCTGCACGCTGCCTCTCTTTTAATCTGCATGGCTTAGCTTGCAGGTAAGAAAACCATCTGGACTGGGGCATAACTCATCGTCTCAGCAAACTGGCAACGGGGTTTGTTCCCAATAGTTCAGAAATCCGTCACTTAGGTAAATATGTGGGAAAGGGGCAAACAAACAATGGAACCCCAGCCTGCTGGTTTGCGCAAGAATATATACACACACATGCATACGTGTAATGCCAGAAATCATGCACGGCAGCAGCCTGAAGTCTGCACAGGATTGGATCATTTTAGAGTATGACTGCACACTGCGGCTTTTATGAATCATACTAAGACTAATTTAAATACAGGACACACACACACACACACACACACACACACACATACACACACACAAACACACGCACACACACACACACAACACACCACAACAACAATACACACACACACACACTCACAGGGTATACAAACTTGCTAACTTACGCATTCATACACACAGACAAGCAGTCACACACACACACACCACACACACACACACACACACACACACCCCACACACACATGCACACACACACGCACACGCGCACAGCACACATGCACACCCGCGCGCGCACACACACACACACACTTCACATCCATACACCTAAATTATACTGATTATTACAACAACAAAATTCTTGTTTACTAGTGCATGCTTCACCTTCAGCGCTCACTGCAGATGCTATACTATTAGACAGATATCCCGATCACAATATAAAAGTAACACATACATAACATCCTGAAATACAGTTAACAAATAAAAATGAACAGAATACCACTGCTGACCATAAAAACAACCCTATTAATACTAATAAGTTATCCACAAATACAGCTGTTTTGGAGTTAAACCTCTAAAGCAAGAAACAGACAGACAAAATGGC
>CM031624.1:1139911-1147411 GCA_018398815.1 Conus ventricosus | reverse complement strand
GTGTGTGTGTGTGTGTGTGTGTGTGTGTGTGTGTGTGTGTGTGGTGTGTGCGTGCGTGTGTGTGTGTGTGTGTGTGTGTTGTGTGTGTGTGTGTGTGTGTGTGTGTGTGTGTGTGGTTTGGAGGAGGAGAGGTAGGGGCGGGTACACATGCAAACACTTTGCCCCCAATCACTGCAGTCTTCACATCGACCTGGTCTTAAGGTCTATGAGATTTCACATTAGTGTAACCTTCATGATGGAGAAGTCACACGTCCAGCGACGTACACAACACGATCGTTCACACGGATGCGAAACGACGACGCCAGATCGCTTTTTGAGAACAGCGAGCCCGACTCTACACCTTGAGGTCTGGGGAGAGGAGTGCGGCGTGGTGATGGTTCACGGTGGAGGAACAGGCGATGTTGATTGATTGGGAATGTAGTCTTCCAATGAGTTGCTGTACCCAGTTCTTTTGGCCGAAGACCTGTTCACTCTCAAAGATCTTGAACGTGAAGCCTGGTAGTGCATAACAGGAGCCAGTGTGGTTCGTCGTACGTGCTGTTCACGACTCTCTGAATTCTCTCTCGGCTCAGCTCTACTCTCTTGGAATCTCCTCTGCTCTACTTTCGGTCCTCTTTCTCTCATCCATCTCCGCTCTTCTTGTCTCTCTAACTCGATCTCCTCTTCTCTGACAGCTCTCTTCCTTGTCTTCTCTCTCTCAAGCTCTTCCTTATGGTCTCTTTCAACCTTTCTCTACTCTCTTCTCGCTTTCTTATCATTCTCCTACCTATCTTGTGCGTTGTGGTGTGCGGAGCGGCGCGATCACTATGTTGATGTTGTGAGGTGTTTTGTGGTGTTGAGTGTGTCTGTGTGTGTGAGTTGTGGAACATGAGTGTGTGGTCTAGTGTGAGTGTGTTGGGGGGACAGTGGGTGTGAAGAGTCGCTTGTTTCTAGGGTTGGTGACAACTGCTTTCTCTTAGGGAACTTTGGAAGATGGTGTTCAGCTTGTTGGCAGTCGCTATTCTGTACGTTCCAGTTGTAGACCAGGCTAGCCTTGGAGCTTGTTGCGACCACAGGTCTTGTTGGACGAGCCGATTCATCACCCAGCAGCTAGATCTTGTTCTCTGTTTACAGCCAATGTCGTTTCAGTGTTGGCAGGAGTCCCAGACATGGAGTTGGACAACCTATCCTAAGTCGTTGCATGGACTGTAGAGCGTATTCCTTCAATGGCGGTGGGAGTCATCCGTTCCAGCTGCGTTGAAGGAAATTCCAGATTCTTGTTGGCTTAGTTCGTGATGCTGAACTGTATGTCCCAGATCGGTTATTTTGAGAACAAGGCGATGCCTGGTACTTCTTTGACACCTTTGCTAGTGGCCATGGAGAGGTGATGTGGCCTGTTCAGAGGCTTATTCCTTTCTGTTGGCACGTAGGCTGACATTTATGTAGTTTGGAATGAGCTCTGACCTTTTGTTCATTTACTGCTGTACCTCCAGTTCTTGTTGGAGCAAGTCCTATGATGCAGTCTGTGACCCGACGGATTCTTAAGGCGAGGTGACGAGCGTATCTAGCGAAGAGCCAGTGGTTCCTAGGGACAGTTGTTGACGGAAGGTCATTGAAATAATAGGCTGATACCAGGCAGGGCACAAGCGCTGAGTCCTTAGGGGGAATTCCTGACCTATCTAGTGAACGGCCTCAGATGTATTCCATCCATGTACCACAGCCTGCTTCTTGTCTGTTAAGAAGCTGCGATCCTGTGGTTTGGACAGAGCGCTGATTCCTTAGTGTTGGAACTTCTGGACGGGAGAAACTGCCAGGCTTGGTCAAAGGCCTCAGAGAAGTCCATCACCAAGCCGTCCGATTATTTTCCCTTAATTTTCCCTTCTCCATGTGGCATGAGAGTTCAACCACAAAGCCCAGCAGATGCCTTTCGCATGCTCGGCCTAGCCCGATTCTGTTTCGCTCGCCTCTTATCATGTTCGTTTAGGCAAATCCTGTAATCACGCTAACCATGATTTGGTCGAGGACTTTTGCCTGGCACTATGGTAGAAAAGAGACAGGGCGATCGTTCTCGGGTCTGTATCTTACAGCCTTCGTGAACACAGTTGAGACCAGTCTGCCATTCATTTTCCGTTCCTATGGGACAGAGCCAGTCTGAACTGGAGACTGGTAGAGATAGAAGCATCAGCGCAGGGACAGTTCCGTAAGCAGACAGCTCTAAGAGTTTAGAACCAATTCTGTCATAGCGCACAATCAGCTGTCTGATCCCTGTTACCGAGATGGTCATTGTGTCGCAGATGAAGCCCTGGGGTTCTGGGTTTAAAACCTTTCTATGATATAGAGAACACTCTGTGTTGATTTTAAACTGTAATTTGCTCTATCTGAGTCAACCTAACCTATCCCAAGTGGAAGAAAACAAGACAGGGTCCTTGGTACCTTATAGCTTGATCTCTCTGCCTCTCCCATCACAAGGATGGACAGTCCCGCGACTGATGACCGCATATAGGGCCCATGCTGCCATCAGCTGTCAGGGGGTAAACACAGTCTCTATCATAGGCCTCACCAAGCAGACCTGCACGAGCATCCACACCATTGTGATTAATCTCAGCTTCGATGGGAGGTCATGTAGCTGGCATGCCAGACCACTGCTACCCAAAGACCTTCTACAGTGAGCTGCAACAAGGAAAGTGTTCCCATGGAGGTCAGAAGAAATGCTTCAAAGACACTCTCAAAACATCCTTGAAAGCATTTAACATCAACCCTGACACTGGGAACACACTGCTATGGATTGAGCTAGATGGCACTACTTTATCCACAAAGGCACCAATTCATGTGAAGAAAGGAGGACAGCTGCATCGCAACTAAAGAGACAGGCAAGGAAAGCCCGCGCCAGCAAGCAAGAGCAGGTCTCCCACATTGCCTGTCCAACCTGTCACAGCGCATTCCGTGCACGCATCGGCTTGATCAGCCACCGGCATATCCACAAATCATCCCCCCCCCCCCCCCCACCACCACACACACACACACACACACACACACACACACACACACACACACACACACACACACCTTCCCTCAACCCCAAGATGACTGAAGTAGCTCTCGTCGACTCGACGGACGAGCAACACATCATATGTCTGCGATGATCGGAGCTGATCACGCAGCCGTGTACCACTATCCACACGCTGTCCACAAGTGGGACTGGAGCTTTATTTGCTCATGCACTCAGTGCCAGCTCTGTTGACATCACCTGGCTGACTGCACTGCCGGTTCTGACGATGACTTTATCTAATTATCAGGTCGGAAAGAGGTCTACATAAATGCTGTATAAATGGGAAATGGTTGATCAGTTTAGCGAGTGTCCGCCAGAGGTTGGCTCAGCGGTGGGGTACTCGGCTCAGTAGTGTGCTGTCAGACTGACGTTGCCGGTTCAAATCCCGGTGGCGGCCAGTAATAAACATTGCTTTTGTTTGATCTTCGTTTTGTTTTGTTTTGTTTTGTTTTGTTTTTTTGCTTTCCATCTTCAAGTGTTGTTTTTCTGATAGTACCAGTGTAGCGTTAGGCCCCCCATCCACCCCCCCTCCTCTGATTAACCCTGTTCGCCATAAAGTATTATCTTTTATACCTGTAACGTTTAAAACTTGCAATAGAAATAGTTGTTTGATCCGCGTAGGGAGGCTGGGTGGTTCGGCGGTATTTAGCGCAGAATTCGCCAGCTGACGTTGCGTGTTTGAATCCCGACGGCGTCAAACTGAGGGGGAAAAATGTCATTTTTAGTATCTGCTCACTGTGGTGTTACCAGTGTAGTTGTAGACTGGTCTCCCTTCCCTTAGCTCTCCTTGGATACTTATCCTCGTCTGCCGTATCAGGATTGGCGGATGTGGACGTTGAGACTTAATTGCAAGAAACAAACAAGCAAGCAAAAACAAACAAACAAACAAAAACAAAAAAGAAAGAAAAAAAGAAGGAAAACCCAACAACGAACAAACAAATAATAATAATAGTTATGATGATGATGTTGATGATGATGATGTTGATATTGATCATAATAATCATGATAAAAATGATAATGATTCTAACAGCCGGTGGGTTCTGCAGTCATAGGGGCTGCTGCATCCATGGGAACGTTCCCATGGAGATTCTGTCGTGTCACATCCGATAGTCAGTATACAATGGTATCTGCCGGGGAGCAACCATTATTGTGTCCCTTGACGTGTTCATGGAATGCTCTGTGTGTGCCTGCACCCTGTGTGAACACAGCGCAGGATTCCAAGGGTGGTGCAGGATTGCTCCCAGCTGGTTGGTTCGGCAGTGGAGGATAACTTACTTCTCTGGGTCCCCCCGTACCTTCGGGTGTCTCTTTGCTTTTTTTTTCTTCTCCTTCTTCTCAATAACAATAATAATAATAACAGTAATGATGATAACAATAATGATATTATAATATTAATAACAATGATGATGATGATAATCATAATAAATAATAATGATAACAATAAGCAATAATAACAATAATACCAATAATAAAAAAATAACAGTAACAACAGCAACAACAGCAATAATAATGATAATAATAAACTAATAATGATAATAATAAACAAAAATAATGAAATAATGAGAGACAGAAAAAGAGAGAGAGAGAGAGAGAGAGAGAGAGAGAGAGAGAGAGAGAGAGAAGAAACAGCTGGCGCAGAGACCGTCAGTTAAGGTCAGTGGCAGGTCAGGGATAGACCGTTGAGTTCGCCATTGCATGCATACATGCTGCGGGTCGGCTTTCTAGCGGCGCTTGCACAACACTGAGTTTTCGCTGCTGCGGGTCGTACCGTGTTCTCTTTCTCTCGCTCCCCCTAGTGCAGTCAGCATAGTGTTACAGTCAGCATAGTGTTACCAGTCAGCATAGTGTTACCAGTCAGGCCCTCCTCTGGGAAAGTTTAGATTTTGCTGGCTAGTATAAGTGTTTGGTCTACTAGTCAGCGCTCTACCCTAACCTCTGGGAAAGTTTCGTTTTTCGCTGCTTGACATAAGGTGTTACCATCTGCGTGCATTGTTAATCTGATGACTAACGGTTGATCTTAATGCTTGGCAAGGGTGAAGTTTTCGACAAGCCACCGATATTTATTTATGGATTTACTATCTTATGCATTTATGTACATATTTGTTTGCTTATTTATGTAGTTTGCTTGATTTTTTTTTTTGTGGGTTTCTTTATTTACTTACTTTTATTTATTCAATCATTTCTTCTTTGTTTATTTACTTTTAGTTATTGGTTTATTGATTGATTGATTTATCTATCTATGTATTTACTTATTCTGATTTTTCATGCATTCTCATTTCATTTAATTAATTTATTTATTTATTTATTTTTATTTATTTATTTATTATTATTTATTTATTTATTTATTTTTCATTGTCACGGAGCAGCTTGACCATATAGTTTCACCCACGAGGTGTCAGTCAAGTTGTTGTAAACGAACGAGGGCTGTGATGGACAGGCCGAGGTGCAAGTGACGACACTCAACATGAGTTCATATGCTTAATCTCTTGGCTGTTCTCCATAAAGGCTTTTACATCTTTCAATCACAATTCGTAATTCTCAGATAGTGACATTTCCCGACATTGTAAACTGTGCGTTTGTTTCAGTCCCCCGAAAATTATTGTAGCCATTCGATCTCTACCTTACTTTCAGAACACACACACACACACACACACACACACACACACACACACACACACACACACACACACACACACACACACACACACTGCATGAATAGTACCAGCGAATTTAAACATTTTTCTTATTATGAATTTGATATCTAAGAGTAAATGAGTTACGATCGGTGTTCCACAAGGCAGTGTTTTGGAACCCACATTGTTTATTTAATCCATTAATGACATACCTACCTTCATCATTGTAAACGGTATTTTCTTTTTTTTTCTTTCTTTAGATGATGCTAAAGCTTACACCATTGTTCTTTCGATGGAAGTGAAAATAAACTACAGGACTGTATCAATAAGATAATGAGTTTATCTAAGAATTGGCAAGTCAAGTTCAAAAGTGAAAAATGCAGAGTACTTCACATCGGTAAAAATAAACCTGATTTGGAACCTACTAAAGCTGAAAAAGATAGAGCAATCTTGACTGAAAATAATTTGACCAGCACATTTCTGCAGTTTTTAACGGCAAACAGAATATCTAGGATGATTTCATATTTGATTCAGTTCAAGCCCAAAGACATAACTGTACCACTTGTTAAAAGATTAGTTGAGCCAGTTTCAGTTTCAAACTGATCAAGGAGACATCACTGCGTGCGGACTACTCCATATACGCTACACCACATCCGCCAAGTTTTGAGACCACACTACGCATGATTTTCAGCTGATGGATAAATGAACGAACAACTAAGATGAGACAATTGAAGAAGACGGTCTTGTGGCTATGATTTTAGCAGATGTCTGACCTACGCAGTAGCCCAACTCGCTGGTCAGACCTTGAGTGCCTACCTAACGTTGGTTTCTTTTGTGTGTGTGTGTGTGTGTGTGTGTGTGTGGTGTGGTGTGCGTGCGTGCGTGCGTGCGTACGTGCGTGCGTGCGTGAGTGCGCGAGTGCGCGTGCGCATCCGTGCGTGAGTGCGCGCGCGCGCGCGCACACGTGTGTGTGTGTGTGTGGTGTGTGTATGCGTGCGTGGTGTGGTTGTGCGTACTGTGTTGCGTGCGTGTATATACGTGTGTGTGTGGTGGTGTGTGTTGTGTGTGTGTGTGTGTGTGTGTGTGTGTGTGTGTGTGCAGAAAAGAGGCTCTCTTCCTTTGAAATAAGAGAGCTATATATTCTGACAGGGATGACGTGCCGATGCCATAAATGGACAGAAATTGCCGAACATTCATTCAGCTCTGTTGGTTTTCACTTCATCGATCTCTACACCCGACAGAAAGCACCTCTCTCTCTCTCTCTCTCTCTCTCTCTCTCTCTCTCTCTCTCTCTCTCTCTCTCTCTCTCTCTCTCTCTGTATGCGTGTATGGGTGTATGTGTGTGTGTGTGTGCGTGCGTGCGCGTGCATGCGTATACGTTGTTCTTCAATTTAACGTCTTTTCACTAAATGTGATATTAGACAAATGCGTATACGTGCGTACGTGTGGTGTGCGTGCGTGGTGGTGTGTGTGTGTGTGTGTGTGTGTGTGTGTTGTGTGGCGCGTGTGTGTGTGGTGTGTGTGTGTGTGTGTGGTGTGTGTGTGTGTGTGTGTGTGTGGTGTGTGGTGGTGTGTGTGCGCGCGTGCGCCGTGCCTGCCTGCCTGCCTGCTGCGTGCGTTCGTGTGTGTGTGTGTGTGTGTGTGTGTGTGTGTGTGTGTGTGTGTGTGTGTGTGTTGTGTGTCTGTGTCGTGTCCTGTGCACTAGCAATGATGAACATGGAAATGTACGTTTGTACCTCTGTGAAAAATGTAACCTCGGGGAGAAAGTCCTTAGGGCGAAAGTCTACGGGGCGAAAAGTCCAGGACCCCTGCCAATGAAGTCTCTTCGGTGGTGTTCCA
>CM031624.1:1127411-1137411 GCA_018398815.1 Conus ventricosus | reverse complement strand
AAAACACTCAAGTACGAACACGCGCACATCTATCTAGTATCTATGTATCTATTATTATCTTCTGGTTGTCTGTCTGCCTCTATCGCCCGTTCTCTCTTTTTCCCTTTTCCTCTCTCTTTCTCTCTCTCTCTCTTTTCTCCTCCTCTCCACACACCCCCCAACAACACACAACACACACACACACACACCACAACACCCACACAGGCATTTGGGATGCCACAACAAGCACGCAAGCACATCTCTCTCTCTCTCTCTCCGCACTTTCATACGTGCGTGCTTTCCTATACGCACTGAAATACACACCAAACACACCACCACCCACATACACACCCAAAACCCAAAACAACACACACACACAACACACACCACACACACAACCACACCACACGAGTTTAAATTTCATTTCATTTCTCTCAGCAGTCCACATTTTAAATGAGTCGATCGATTTTTTCATGCCTCTGCCTTTTCGTCCAGAGCCAAAAAATGTGGGCCCTGAAGAGGGGCACTTGGGGTTTTAAGGGAAATAGCCCCCCGGAGACTCCATCAAAAAAGGGGAAGGAGGGGCCCAGGGGGATGTGGGGGGGAAAAAAAAGGAAATTTGGGAGGGGGTTTAGGGTGGGGGGGAGGGGGGGGGGGGGGGGGGGGGGGGGGGGAACGGGGGGGGGAGGGGGAATTTCCCCAAGTTATCGTCTGGACGAGAACTATAGAGTGTCTGACAGCTAAAAGAAAGAAAGAAAGAAAAGCCCCCCCCCCCCTCCCCAAACAAAAAAACAAAATTAAAAAGCTACTGTAGTTTTTAGAGGGATTTGATTCAGAAGTCAGCCGTTTTTTTGGGGTTTTTTCCCCTTTTTTTTTTTCTTTTTTTTCTGTTTTTTCCTTCCTTCCTTCCTTTCCTTTTCTTTCTTTTTTCCATTTTTCTTTCTTTCTTCTTTCTTCTTTCCCGCCCCCTCCTCCTCCCCCACTCCTGGTCTTCTTTTTCCCTTTTTTTTAAACTCCTCCTTTTTTTCCCCCTTTCCTCCTCTTTTATCTTCCTCCCTCCTCCCCCCCTCCTCCCCCTCCCCCTCTTCTTCTTTTCTTCTTCTTCTTCTTCTTTCTTCTTCTTTTTTCTTCCTTTTCTTTTTCCCTTCCCTTCCCCCCTTTCCCAGTTTCTTCTTCCTTTCCAATTTTTCCGCCCCGGCCTTTTTCATTCCCCCCTATCTTTTTTTTTTTCTTTTTCTTTTTCCTTCCTTTTTTTTTCTTTTTTCTTTTTTCCTTTTCTCTTAAATCCCCCTCAACCCTTTTCCCCCTCTCTCTCTTTTCTCTCTCTTTTCTTTCTTGTTTTTTTTTTTTTCTATTTTTTTAATTTTTTCCCTTTTTTTTTTGTTTAAAGTTACGTTAAAAAACCCCTTTCCCCCCCTCCCCCCCCCCCCCTACCCCCCCCCCCCCCCCCCCCCCGCCCCTCTTTTACTTTTTTTTTTCCCTTCCGAGTTAAGAGTTCGCGGGGCACAGATCGATATCGACTAACCTTCCCCCTGGCCCTACTCGGGCCAATGGGTTTATTTTTTGGTGATGTTGTAAGTTTCGAATGGGGCCCATTCCCCTTTTTCCCCGCTCAGCTATTCTTGTACCCCCTCCCCCCTCCCCCCCCCCCCCCACCCCCCCCCCTTTCCAGCCTTTCTTCCCCTTGGGGTGTGATTCCTTTTGGAATCAGAAGACTGAGGGGGTGGGGGGGGGGGGTGGTGGTGGTGGGGGAATTCCGAAATTTTAACTAATAAGAAAAAAATTTTTTGGTTTTTTTTTTTTTTTTTCTGTGGACTTTTTTAAACAGGAAACCACATCAGTTATTAAAAAGCACTTCCCTTTTCCTTCAGATCTTTTAATTCAGACCCGCTGCTCTCTCCATGCCCGGCGACATGGTGGGTTCGTTGGGGTTTGGGGGTTTTTTAGATGCATTTTTCGGGGTTTCCCGGCGAGTTAGACTTTCTTGTCCACCATGCGTTTCCCAATTTAATTTAATCGCAGGATTAAGGCCTCAGAAAAGTGTTAAGGGGGAGGGGGGGGGGGGGGGGGGGGGGGGGGGGGGGGGGGGGGAAAAAAAAACCTGGGGTGGTGGGGGGGTGGGAGGACTTGGTTTGGGGGTTGAACATGGTTTGTCGAACTCACGATTCTTGCTAAAGGTTATGAGTGAAGTCCCTTGTTTCCGAGGGGAGAGAGACAGTCCACAAGAAACAGAGACGTCCGAAAGTAGTAGACCTATAGTCACTCCCTCCCCTCCCCTCCCCCCCCCCCCCCCCCCCCCCCCCGCTTCCATTCCCCATCATTCCCACACCACCTGTGGTCCTCCCCACGCAAGCTACATCGGCACCACTGCCTCAGGATCTCTAGAACCAGGACTTTTCAGCCATCGTACCTGAGATCACGGCACCAGTTCTCCAAACTAAGAGAACAACGATCTTAACCAAGCAGTTGTCTTAAATTTTTTTATTCTTTCTTTGTTTTTGTTTTTTTGAAGGAAAAGCCATATTGCGTGCGCTGTGTGGGGAGACTGTTTGAGCACTTGTACTGAGTCGTGTTGCTACTGGTGTTAATGAGGATGTGTGTACCTGGTAAGGAAGAGAGAGAGAGAGGGAGAGAGAGAGAGATGAGAGTAGAGAAGAGAGAGGAGAGAGAGAGAGAGAGGAGTGAGAGAGAGAGAGAGAGATGAGAACAACAACGGCAATCATGAAAGGACAAAAAAACTAATCGCTCTTTTTCTTTGTTTGTTTCTTGTTTTGTTTGTTTGTTTCTTTCTTTCTTTCCTTTTTCTTTCTTCCTTTCTTTTTTTCTTTCTTTGTTTGTTTCTTTCTTTCCTTTCTTTCTTTCCTTTTCCCCTCTTTTTTTCTTATTTCATTCATTCTTTCTTTCTTCTTTTCTTTCTAATAACTACATTCTACTAAATGTGTTGTTCAAACAGCACTACTCTGCACTACTTAAAAAAAGAAAACAACAACAAAATAAACTGCGTTCTGTAACACGTCTTTCAAGCCGCACTGCGCTACATACGTTTTTTCTTCTTTTAATTTTTTTTTAAAACTACGTTCTACTACATGTGTTGTTTAAGCGGCATACTCTACGCTACCTTTTTCTTATTCTTTTATTTTTATTTTTATTTTTTAACTACGTTCCGTTACGTGTGTCTTTCAAGCAATACTACGCCACAATACCAGCCGCCGTGGCGAAGTGGTTAGCGTCGCGGACTCCCGGTGGGAGGTCGTGGGTTCGAATCCCATCAGAGTCATGTGGGTTTTTCTGCCCCGACCCGGCTCCTACCCAGAGTTGAGTTTGCTGCGGACTCAGTTGGGAAGACTGGGACCACACAGTCGAGTTTCATCCACTTAATGGATGCGTTTCTGAGAGTGTTGCTCAAATTTCCTGACCAACACTGCAGGTGTCTGTATCTCTCGGGCCTGGTTGACGCCGGGATATATTATGAAAAGGAAGCGTAGAGTACAGCCCTGTCATGTAGTCTCAGACCAAAATGGAAATCCGTAGCATCATCTTAATCATCCTCATTCTCATCGATCAGCATAAAAAAATCTCAAATTCTGTGGCCCTTCATGCCCTGCTCTCATGGTGACCTCAGTTTCGATGTCCTCTCAGCGTCTGTGGCCTTGGTTTGGTTCCGTCGGGGTCACCGGTTTCGGCGAGTCCATGGGGGCTGTCGTTGGACGGACGTGGTGGCGCCCTCCGGAGGGAGAGCTCACTCACGCCGGCTCCGCGTCTAAGCAATTATTGTCGTCAGTAGGGGGCTTAGTAGGTGGTGTCCTGCGTATGTTAGATCAGAACAGGCGCCACTGAACACCACCGAAGTGACTCGGCAGCAGTGCAGTGTCTCCTCCGGTGGGTTGCCTCTTGACGACTTGACATTGACTGCTCCCTGTGGATTGCCGGTGCCGGGGCTACGGCGGGGCCGACCGGGCTGTGGCTGTGGACGGGGTGTCGGAATGAGCGGCGTGGGTGCACTGCCTCTGAGGAGGCGCAGAGGTTGGGACAGAAAAAAAAACAACAGAAAAACTACGCCACAATACTTTTTTTGTCTCCCCCTCTCCTTTCTTTCGTTCTTTCTTTGATCTAGTTGCAAAGGGAGACGACTGCAGGGGAAAATATAAACATATCTTAAATAAATGTTAGCGAACCGCCAAGAGAAACGTGGACAAACGAGTCACAAGACAAAACACGACGAGTTTCGACCTCTTAGGTCTTCTTCAGGCAAGACACAAACAAATAGGACAACGAAAATGAACGAATTTGTTACTTAGCTTAGATCTCTTCACTCTTCAGCTCAAGGCAGGCAGAGATCTAAGCTAAGTACCAAATTCGTTCATTTTCATTGTCCTATTTGTTTGTGTCATGGCTGAAGAAGACCTAAGAGGTCGAAACGCGTCGTGTTTTGTCTTGTGACTCGTTTGTTCACGTTTCTCTTGGCGGTTCGCTAACATTTATTAAGATTGATTGATTGATTAATTGACTGATTGATTGATTTTTACTACGTTCTATTACATGTGTCGTTAAAGCAGCTTATTATTATTATTATTATTTTGTTACGTTTACTACATGTGTCGTACGAGCAGCACTACTCTATACCACTTTTTTTTTCACTACACTATGCAACATGCTTCGTTCAATCAGCACTACCTCGCAGCACTTTAGACTACGTTCCACGACGTATTGTTCAATTAGCACCCTGATATATATATAATATATATATATATATATATATATATATATATATATATATATATATATATAATATATATATATGACAGACACCAACACAAATAAAAGCAAGAAAAATAGGAAAAGAAAAATCATATGGTATAACCCCCATACGACGGGAAACTCAAAACAAAACATAGGGAAAGAATTCTTCAAAATCCTAACAACTTCATTTCCAAAAGAACACAAACTGTCCAAAATATTTAATAAAAACACTGTCAAACTATCGTACTCATGTATGCCCAACCTCAAAAACCTAATTGACGCATCCAACAAAATGAAAATCAACACAGCAAAGAAGGGTGAAGAAAGGAAATCTTGCAATTGCACCAGAAAGGAGCAGTGCCCACTAAACAATAAATGTCTTCACAACAACATTGTATACCAGGCTACTGTGACATCAGAAAATGAAAAAGAAACATACATAGGGATCACTGAAAACCACTTCAAAACCAGATATGCAAACCACAAACAGTCATTTAATAAAGAAAAATATAAAAACCAAACAGAACTGAGCAAATATATCTGGAAACTTAAAGACGCAAAAACAAGCTACAATATATCCTGGAAAATCATAAAAAGAGCATCACCATACAGCAATGTTTCAAAAAGGTGCAACCTATGTTTAACTGAAAAATGGTTAATACTATGCAAACCACACTTAGCAACTTTAAACACCAAAACAGAAATAGTAAACAACTGCAGGCATAAATGGAAATCGTTGTTAGTGAACACACCCAAAACAAAAACCTGAAAGCCCCCAAAAAACACGTGCAGCCAACCCGCACGTGCAAACAACCGCAAACGGGAGCCCACACGCTATATAACATCGGCGGTGGGCAAACCAAAAACCATCCTGATGACAGCGCAACGCGCTCGAAACAAATTTGTAGATAGTTTTAAGATTTCTCTTTTAACTTGTTTTAACTATATATATATATATATATATATATATATATATATATATATATATATATATATATATATATATATATACAACAAACTAATAAATTCCAATGATAAGTACCGCACCGTTCCAGCAACTTACAGAGCAGCTTGGTGTTGCAATGACTGCAAGAAATATTGAATTATAAACAAAGCTTGCTCTTATGTCTTAGATTGAAGAAATAGGGGAGATACGCATTCATATCTGCAGTGGTAGATGATTCTGCCTAACTAACAGTATGTGCTTGAGTGGGTGAATGGGGAAAAATAAAATAAATGCTTCTCAAAATGAGCCTTCAGCAATCTTATATTCTCCAAGGGGGAGACATCCTCCAATAGGGAGGGAAACTCGCTAACATATAACTCCTGGTCATATACCGATATTTCGAAACTTGGTGGTTTCTCCTCAGTGACCGCGGAAAGTGGTAATTTGACTCCTCTGCCTTTTCAGTTTTAAGAAGAATACAATACCAGAAAAGGTTGGTGTGCAATACCGTAGTATGTTTGTTGAGTTTTCAAAAAACCAACCAAAGGTGCCATCTAAGAAGCAAAGAAAATCATAAAAGCTGCTCTGTAAGTTGCTGGAACGGTGCGGTACTTATCATTGGAATTTATTAGTTTGTTGTATTTTAGTCCCTTGCGGATTCATTCCAAGAACTGGCCTCAGCACTTGTGTCTTAGAGATATCTTTTTATATTTTTACTTTTCACAAGAAAATGTAGCTTGTTTTGCTCTTTTATGATTTTCTTTTGCTTCTTAGATGGCACCTTTGGTTGGTTTTTTGAAAACTCAACAAACATACTACGGTATTGCACACCAACCTTTTCTGGGATTGTATTCTTCTTAAAACTGAAAAGGCAGAGGAGTCAAATTACCACTTTCCGCGGTCACTAAGGAGAAACCACCAAGTTTCGAAATATCGGTATATGACCAGGAGTTATATGTTAGCGAGTTTCCCTCCTATTGGAGGATGTCTCCCCCTTGGAGAATATAAGCTTGCGGAAGGCTCATTTTGAGAAGCATTTATTTTATTTTTCCCCATTCACCCACTCAAGCACATACTGTTAGTTAGGCAGAATCATCTACCACTGCAGATATGAATGCGTATCTCCCCCTATTTCTTCAATCTAAGACATAAGAGCAAGCTTTGTTTATAATTCAATATTTTTGCAGTCATTGCAACACCAAGCTGCTCTGTAAGTTGCTGGAACGGTGCGGTATTATCATTGGAATTTATTAGTTTGTTGTATTTTAGTCCCTTGCGGATTTCATTCCAAGTACTGGCCCTCATCACTTGTGTCTTAGAGGATATCTTTTATATTTTTTATTTTCACAAGAAATGTAGCTTGTTTGCTCTTTTATGATTTTCTTTTGCTTCTTAGATGGCACCTTTGGTTGGTTTTTTGAAAACTCAACAAACATACTACGGTATTGCACACCAACCTTTTCTGGGATTGTATTCTTCTTAAAACTGAAAAGGCAGAGGAGACAAATTACCACTTTCCGCGGTCACTGAGGAGAAACCACCAAGTTTCGAAATATCGGTTATGACAGGAGTTATATGTTAGCGAGTTTCCCTCCCTATTGGAGGATGTCTCCCCCTTGGAGAATATAAGCTTGCTGAAGGCTCATTTGAGAAGCATTTATTTTATTTTTCCCCATTCACCCACTCAAGCACATACTGTTAGGCAGAATCATCTACCACTGCAGATATGAATGCGTATCTCCCCCTATTTCTTCAATCTAAGACATAAGAGCAAGCTTTGTTTAATTTCAATATATATATATATATATATATATATTAATATAATATACTTTTAACTTCGTTTTGCCACATGTATTGCTCAAGCAGCATTGCTGCACACGATTGTTATGACCACGAGCCACAAGACAGTTTTCAACCGACATTACAGCACAATACTTGTGTGACCACATTCTACAGCATTTGTTGTTCGAAGTGTTATGACATACATTTTTTTTTTCTTCTGCGTTTTACTATATGTGTTGTTCACCAAGCAATGATGTTCTCTTGTTTTGTTGTTGTTGTTGTTGCTGTTTGTAACCACTTCTTTCCATCCCCTTTCTTTTCTTCTGCTTCGTGGTGCCGTTCAGACAACACAGCTGTGTGTTACTTTTTCTGTCTTTTTTCTTCTTTTTTTTTTTCTAACTGCGTTGTGCAATATGTGCATAGCCAGCACCTTGCGATGAATCTGGCTCCCGAACCAAAGTGCTCGCCACAGAGAGTGATAGTCGAAAGGCTTCAGGGACTCATGGCCTGGATGCGGCCCGGTTCCTTTTAATGTGTAAGATGTTCAGGGCTGAAACATTTATTCAAAGTGTGGCCACACGCCACAATGAGGATTTTGCACTAACACACCATATAATCCCTGTAAGCGTTTTGAGGCCTACCGTAGATTTGAACCAGCGTTTAATGTTAAACTGATAATTGATCAAAAGAACACCTCCCCACCAATTATTTCCCTTGTTTTGGGGGGATCTTCGCCGATGAAATCACAAACAATCTTCAAATACATAACTTTCCCTTAGTTGACACCACATTTCAGGCCTTTGCACTCACCTGTGACCCTATCTTTGCGCCAGCCTGAAGCGCATAAAATAGTCCCATTCCTTTGATTTTAATCTGTCTTCTTGGAACCACCTGGTTGTACCTTGATGGCCATATGAAAGAAAACGAGGAGAATCAACTTCCAGACACAATAAAAGTTCTCAAAACAATCTAATTGCGCCAGTCTGTAAATACTCGATTCCTTAGGCAAGGCCTCGGCTTATTAATTTTTGGTGTGCAGACTGTGGGAAGTTTTTTCTTTTGGTGGGGGTGGGTGGTGGGGAGGGGTGGGGGAGGGGGGGGGGGAGGGGGATTGGAAGAAGTGGCCGGGGGGGTGGGGGGGTGGTCTTCTCTGAAGATCTGCTGTCAAGCTCTCCCTAAAGTTTCTCCCTGTTGTGTCGTTCAGCCAGTACTGCTGTCCATTGCTGTCCTTCCTCTTCGGTCTTCAGCACGCTTTGATCATAGAACGTTGAGCTTCCATAATTATAACGCTGGGTCTCTATCGTCCATTCAACGATGATTCTCGATTTATATAAAACGACAGGTCTCGATCTTAAAAGGTGGGGAGTGATTATTAAGTGAACGTTGAGCCTGGATCGGTTAAACGTTAGACCTCGTGTCATCAAATGTTGAGCTTCGATCGTTAACGATTTGGGCCTCGTTTCTTTATTAAAAGTTTGTTTCAATCGTTAATTTCAGGCCTTGGTCATTAAACGTCAGGTCTCGATCATTACACATTGGGCTTCAACCGTTGAACGTCAGACCTTGGTCATTAAACGTTAGAACTCAATCATTACACATTGGGCTTCAATCGTTAAACTTTAGGCCTTGGTCATTAAACGTTAGAACTCAATCATTACACATTGGGCTTCAATCGTTAAACTTTAGGCCTTGGTCATTAAACGTTAGAACTCAATCATTAAACATTGGGCTTCAATCGTTAAACTTTAGGCCTTGGTCATAAACGTTGGGTCTCGAACATTAAACATTGGGCTTCAATCGTAAAACGTTAGGCATCGGTCATTAAACGGTTGGTTTCAATCGTTAAGCGTCAGACCTTGGTCATTAAATGTTGCCTCTCGATAATTAAACACTGGGCCCCGACTATTCGTTAAAAACGTTGCCTTTTAATCATTAAACATTAGGCCCGAGTCATTAAACGTTAGGCCTCGGTCATTAAACGCTGGGCTTAGATCATTAAACGCTGGGCATATATCATTAAACGCTGGGCTTAGATCATTAAACGCTGGGCTTAGATCATTAAACGCTGGGCTTAGATCATTAAACGTTAGGCCTCGGTCATTAAACGTTAGGCCTCGGTCATTAAACGTTAGGCCTCGGTCATTAAACGTTAGGCCTCGGTCATTAAACGCTGGGCTTAGATCATTAAACGCTGGGCTTAGATCATTAAACGCTGGGCTTAGATCATTAAACGTTAGGCCTCGGTCATTAAACGTTAGGCCTCGGTCATTAAACGTTAGGCCTCGGTCATTAAACGTTAGGCCTCGGTCATTAAACGTTAGGCCTCGGTCATTAAACGTTAGGCCTAGATAATTAAACGTTAGGCCTTGATCATTAAACGTGAGGCCTTGATCATTAAACGTTAGGCCTAGATAATTAAACGTCAGGCATTGTCATTAAACGTTAGGCCTCGGTCATTAAATGTTGGGCTTAGATCATTAAACGTTAGGCCTAGATCATTAAACGTTGGGAATTGATCATTAAACGTTGGGATTCGATCATTAAACGTATGGA
>CM031624.1:1121165-1127311 GCA_018398815.1 Conus ventricosus | reverse complement strand
GAGGTGGGAGTTGACGAGATAGGGATAGGAGTGGATAGGGGTTGACAGACTAGGGGAGAGGAGGGGGAAGTTGACAGGATAGGGAAGAGGAGGGGGGAAGATAAGATAATGTTGCTTATGGGAGTTGACAGACTAGGGGAGAGGAGGGGGGAGTTGACAGACTAGGGGAGAGGAGAGGGAGTTGACAGACTAGGGAAGAGGAGGGGGGAGTTGACAGACTAGGGGACAGGAGGGCGGGGGGAGTTGACAGACTAGGGGAGAGGGGGGGGGGGGGAATTGACAGGCTAGGGAAGAGGAGGGGGGAGTTGACAGACTAGGGGAGAGGAGGGGGGAGTTGACACACTAGGGGAGAGGAGGGGGGAGTTGACAGGCTAGGGGAGAGGAGGGGGGGAGTTGACACACTAGGGGAGAGGAGGGGGGGAGTTGACAGACTAGGGGACAGGAGGGGGGGGGGGGGGAGTTGACAGACTAGGGGAGAGGAGGGGGGAGTTGACACACTAGGGGAGAGGAGGGGGGAGTTGACAGGTAGGGGAGAGGAGGGGGGAGTTGACACACTAGGGGAGAGGAGGGGGGGGAGTTGACAGACTAGGGGACAGGAGGGGGGGGGGGGGAGTTGACAGACTAGGGGAGAGGAGGGGGGAGTTGACACACTAGGGGACAGGAGGGGGGGGGAGTTGACAGACTAGGGGAGAGGAGGGGGGAGTTGACAGACTAGGGAAGAGGAGAGGGGAGTTGACAGACTAGGGGAGAGGAGGGGGGAGTTGACAGACTAGGGGAGAGGAGGGGGGAGTTGACAGATAGGGGAGAGGAGAGGGGAGTTGACAGACTAGGGGAGAGGAGAGGGGAGTTGACAGACTAGGGGAGAGGAGAGGGGAGTTGACAGACTAGGGGAGAGGAGAGGGGAGTTGACAGACTAGGGGAGAGGAGAGGGGGTTGACAGACTTGGGGACAGGAGAGGGGAGTTGACAGACTAGGGGAGAGAAGGGGGGAGTTGACAAACTAGGGGAGAGGAGGGGAGATGACAAACTAGGGAAGAGGAGGGGGGAGTTGACAGACTAGGGGACAGGAAGGGGGAGTTGACAGACTAGGGGAGAGGGGGGGGAGTTGATAGGCTAGGGGAGAGGAGGGGGGAGAGTTGACACACTAGGGGAGAGGAGGGGGGAGTTGACGGACTAGGGGAGAGGAGGGGGGAGTTGACAGACTAGGGGACAGGAGGGGGGGGGGGGGTTGACAGGCTAGAGGAGAGGAGGGGGGAGTTGACAGACTAGGGGAGAGGAGGGGGGAGTTGACACACTATGGGAGAGGAGGGGGGAGTTGACAGATAGGGGAGAGGAGGGGGGAGTTGACAGACTAGGGAAGAGGAGGGGAGTTGACAGGCTAGGCGAGAGGAGAGGAGTTGACAGGCTAGGGAGAGGAGGGGAGATGATATACTAGGGGAGAGGAGGGGAGATTACAGACTAGGGGAGAGGAGGGTCGGGGGGAGATGACATACTAGGGGAGAGGAGGGGAGATGACAGACTAGGGGAGAGGAGGGGAGATGACAGACTAGGGGAGAGGAGGGTGGGGGGAGTTGACAGACTAGGGGAGAGGAGGGGAGATGACAGACTAGGGGGAGAGGAGGGGGAAGTTGACAGACTAGGGGAGAGGAGGGGGGGATTTGACAGACTAGGGGAGAGGAGGGGGGAGTTGACAGACTAGGGGAGAGGAGGGGGGAGTTGACAGACTAGGGGAGAGGAGGGGGGTTGACAGACTAGGGGAGAGGAGGGGAGTTGACAGACTAGGGGAGGGAGGGGGGAGTTGACAGACTAGGGAGAGGAGGGGAGTTGACAGACTAGGGGAGAGGAGGGGGGAGTTGACAGACTAGGGGAGAGGAGGGGAGTTGAAAGGCTAGGGGAGAGGAGGGAGGTGACAGACTAGGGGAGAGGAGGGGGGAGTTGACAGCCTAAGGGAGAGGAGGGGGGGAGTTGACAGGCTAGGGGAGAGGAGGGGGGAGTTGACAGGCTAGGGGAGAGGAGGGGAGATGACAGACTATCGGAGAGGAGGGGGGAGTTGACAGACTAGGGAAGAGGAGGGGGGAGTTGACAGACTAGGGAAGAGGAGAGGGGATTGACAGACTAGGGAGAGGAGAGGGAGTTGACAGACTAGGGGACAGGAAGGGGGAGTTGACAGACTAGGGGAGGAGGGGGGGGAGTTGATAGGCTAGGGGAGAGGAGGGGGGAGTTGACACACTAGGGGAGAGGAGGGGGGAGTTGACGGACTAGGGGGAGAGGAGGGGGGAGGTTGACAGACTAGGGGACAGGAGGGGGGGGGGGGGTGTGACAGGCTAGAGGAGAGGAGGGGGGAGTTGACAGACTAGGGGAGAGGAGGGGGGAGGTGACAGACTAGGGGAGAGGAGAGGGGAGTTGACACACTATGGGAGAGGAGGGGGGAGTTGACAGACTAGGGGAGAGGAGAGGGGAGTTGACACACTATGGGAGAGGAGGGGGGAGGTGACAGATAGGGGAGAGGAGAGGGGAGTTGACACATATGGGAGAGGAGGGGGGAGTTGACAGACTAGGGGAGAGGAGGGGGGAGTTGACAGACTAGGGGAGAGGAGAGGGGAGTTGACACAATATGGGAGAGGAGGGGGGAGTTGACACACTATGGGAGAGGAGGGGGGAGTTGACACACTATGGGAGAGGAGGGGGGAGTTGACAGACTAGGGAGAGGAGGGGGAGTTGATAGACTAGGGAAGAGGAGGGGGGAGTTGACAGACTAGGGAAGAGGAGGGGGGAGTTGACAGACTAGGGAGAGGAGGGGGGAGTTGACAGACTAGGGAAGAGGAGGGGGGGAGTTGACAGACTAGGGGAGAGGAGGGGGAGTTGATAGACTAGGGAAGAGGAGGGGGGAGATGACAGACTAGGGGAGAGGAGGGGGGAGTTGACAGACTAGGGAAGAGGAGAGGGGAGTTGATAGACTAGGGGAGAGGAGGGGAGTTGACAGGCTAGGCGAGAGGAGAGGAGTTGACAGGCTAGGGAAGAGGAGGGGAGATGACATACTAGGGGAGAGGAGGGGAGATTACAGACTAGGGAGAGAGGAGGGTCGGGGGGAGATGACATACTAGGGGAGAGGAGGGGAGATGACAGACTAGGGGAGAGGAGGGGGAGATGACAGACTAGGGGAGAGGAGGGTGGGGGGGAGTTGACAGAATAGGGGACAGGAGGGGGGAGTTGACAGACTAGGGAAGAGGAGGGGGGAGTTGACAGACTAGGGTAGAGGAGAGGGGAGTTGACAGACTAGGGAAGAGGAGGGGGGAGTTGACAGACTAGGGGAGAGGGAGGGGGGGAGTTGACAGACTAGGGGAGAGGAGGCTGAGTTGACAGACTAGGGGAGAGGAGGGGGAGTTGACAGACTAGGGGAGAGGAGGCTGAGTTGACAGACTAGGGGAGAGGAGGGGGAGTTGACAGACTAGGGGACAGGAGGGAGAGTTGACAGGCTAGGGAGAGGAAGGGAGAGTTGACAGACTAGGGGAGAGGAGAAGGGAGAGGAGAAGGGCGAGGAGGAGGGCCTCCGGCAGGCTAGAAGAGCAAAGTAAAAAGGGGAAGGGTGGTGAAAATGACGGTGGTGGTAATCTAAGGAGAGGAGGGATAAGGAAGGGTAGGGTAGGATAAGGCAGGGTAGGGTAGGATAAGGAAGGGAGAGGTGTGTAAGGGACGGGGAGAAGAGAGAGGTTGGTGGGGAGTGGGGGCGGGAAGGGGGGGGGGGGAGTGGAGAGTTAGAAGGGGCGGCGGGGGAGGAGGCCGACAGGCGAAAGCCTGGGAGCAGAAAAAACTGCCTCTCTCCATTAAGTCGTTTAAACTCGGAATTACCTGAGCAGAAACCCTTTTTTCTCTCTCTCTTTGTTCTTCCCTCATCTGGATCCCTTCGATCAACGCACGCACAAAAAGGAACCACTGTTGTTGTTGGTGTTGTTGTTGTTGTTGTTGTTGTCTTTGTTGTTGTTGTTTCTGTTATGACTGTCGTTATTGTTTTCCTGGCATTGCTTCTTTCTCTAGCTACGCGTCTTTTGAACCTCTTGCAGTAGCAATTCATGTGGGTGAGAGAGAGAGAGAGAGAGAGTAGAGATGAGAGAGAGGAGAGAGAGAGAGAGAGGAGGAGAGGAGGAGAGAGAGAGAGAGAGGAGAGAGGAGAGAGTTGAAGAGATGATGGTGGTGGAAAGGGGCAGGGGAGGCGGACGGGGGTGTCGATGAGAGGGGGAGGGGGGGGGGGGGGGGGGTGTGCAGCAAATAAACAAACAAAAACTGTAGAAAGTTTTTTTTTTAATCGACCCTCCTTAAACAAAATCCACTTCCTTGCAGGAAAAAAAAATCTTAAAAGATAATCACTTCAAAGAAATTAAACCTCTTGTAAGAAATGCGAAGGAGAAAAGGAAAAATGGATAGAAACATGTCTAGTTATTGGGGACACAGTTTACTGGTCATGTTCTTCCTTTGAAATACTGAGAGATCAAAGACCGGTGAATACAAGTGAGACTAGACGTAAATTTCCCTACTGAACTTTCGATAACACAGCTACAAGTGTAAAGAGTGAACTGCCGCTTAAAGACAAACAAACAAACAAACATACAAACAAACACACACAAATTAACTGAAAAATGAATAACCAGCCACCCCCAAAAACTTTTATACCTAAAAAAAAAAACCAAAAAAAAACACCCAACAACCAAGAAATAGGACAATTCACGACTAATTAAAAAAATCAACGCCTTCTTCCTTGCGCTAAACCCTAAGCGATCTGAAGCGATCAGAGCTAAGTGAATTTTCGTTGTTTTATTCGTTTATGTATCACCCGACGAAGACCTAAGAGGTCGAAACGCGTTGTGTTTTGTCTTGTGACTCGTTTGTCCACGTTCTCTGGGCGGTTCGCTAACATTTATTTAAGATTTGTTTAGATTTCCGCCTGCAGTCGTCTCGCTTTGCAACTAAAAAAAATCGTTCTATCTTTAGGGATCAAATTGAATAGCTTGTTCCAGATTATTCTGAAGAATGGGATCGTGTTGCAAGTTTTGAAACGATTTTTGGTGATTTTTTTTTTAAAATAGAAATGTGAGACCTAATTGCAATAAACAGAAGATGGACTCTCCTATTCATGTCTAGAACGTTTTGGTTTTTTTTTTCTCTGCGCGATGTTGCTATAGTCCTCACAATTATCGTTTGGTCTATACAGCATATAATTAATTTATTATATCATTATCTGACACTGACACCAACAAGTTCCAAGATGACAGCTGTCTAGAATTAAGGGCTGTTCCTGTTTTTGTTGTTGCTGTTGTTGTTGTTGTTGTTGTTGTGTGTGTGTTTCATTTATTCAAATCAAGACGAGTGGTCGGTGCAGTTACAAGTGCTGTTATTTCTGAACAAACGTGTATCAAGGATGAACCGCACCAAACACAGATGCGTTACTGTAAAAGACAGGAACATCAGCAACTTACAGCTAAGCATCGTCGACTGCTGACCACCGTTGAAGCCAAGTACGAAAACCTGTTCGTTCATCCACGACTTCTTATGTTATCCTGTCCGTGGTCAACTGGTTCGAGAGTTCACCTGCGGAGTTGAAGGACGTGAGTTCGAATTCTTACGCGAGGCTGGATGTTCATGCCTTGAAAGGCCTCCCTCCCTCCTCCCAGCCATAAAGAAGTACCTGGTGTAAGCTAGAAAAGTGTAGGCGAGGAGGGCTGGTAGGAGGAGAGATAGGCTCCGCCTTCTAACGTGCCATGCTTAGAGCACGGTGAACCTCTGACCGCTCGCTGCCCCTGCGACAGGACCGTTCAACCGTTTGGATCGTAGTGTTCTCTCAAACGATAAGATTCATCTTTTATTTTTATTTATTTATTTTTTTAACAAAGTTTTGCCCGGTCCATAATCTCCTCTCTCTGTATCCATTCTCATCTCTCTCTCTCTCTCTCTCTCTCTCTCTCTCTCTCTCTCTCTCTCTCTCTCTCTCTCTCTCTCTCTCTCTCTTTCAATCCTCGCTCGCTCTCTCTTTCGATCCTCTCTCTTTCTTTCAATCATCTCTCCCTCTCTCTCTTTCAATCTCTCTCTCAATCCTCTCTCTCTTTCAATCCTCTCTCTCTTTCGATCCCCCCTCTCTCTCTTTCAATCCTCTCT
>CM031624.1:1113665-1116165 GCA_018398815.1 Conus ventricosus | reverse complement strand
CACCACCACTGCCACCATCACCTCCACTGCACCACCCACACCGACACCATCTATACACGTGTTTCCATGTCCTTTCCAGAACGATTCTCAGCTGGTCGTGGAAGTGCGTGCGGTGGGTGGTATTAGTGCGTGCTTGATGATGGATGATGATGATGATGGTGGTGGTGGTGGTGGTTGTGGTGGTGGTGGGTGGGTGCGTTGGTGGAGAGTGATGATGATGATGATGTGGTGGTGGTGGTGGTGGTGGTGGCAGTTGGGGAGTGGCGACTGACTCAGCAGTTCTGTCCCCTTTGATTTCTCCGTTGTCCCCCACTTTCTTTCCGAGGCGGGCGCAGTCTAATGGCGTCGTAGCGATGAAGCACACCGAACTGCAGTGGCTAACAAACCCATCACCTAGCTCAAGAGTTGGTTTAGTCCAAGGTGGCGCATAATGACACGTTGTTTACGGGACGGATAGACAGACGCACAGGCACTGGAGCAGGGAGAGAGAGAGAGAGAGGGAGGAGAGAGAGGAGAGAGAGGAGAGAGAGAGAGAGGAGAGAGAGAGGAGAGGAGAGAGAGAGAGAGGACTCAGCGATTGTGCAAGTCCAACGTATAGGTCAGGTGAAGTCAATGACCCAGTCGTTAGTTAGATGAGAGGCTCAGAGCTAACGGAAGGAAGGAACTCTTTCCTTATTTAACGCAGAAACACGAAAATGGACCGAGCGAAACTATGGGAGCATGTCATCTGCAAAAGACCATGATTTTGCTTCTTTTTTTAATTTTAATTTTAATTTTTTTTTAAACGTGAAAACGGTAGTTTTAAGGCCATTCTCTACACGAAGCCAATAGGTGTTCTGAGTAATCAATGCTACTTCCATGTGAAAACCCATCATCACGTGAGAACACTTGCATGTGAAAACAGCTGATTGTCACATGGAAATGCTTGTCTTCATGAGAAAACAGTTAAGCATTCGATGCAAACAGTGATTTTCGTATAAAGAACAACCAATGATCACGCTGAAACGTTTATTTTCATTTGAAATCGCTGATTATCACGTGGAAACACTTCTTTGTATGTACAAACAACTGTCATGCGAGAACAGTTTTTATCTGTGTGAAAACAGTTAACTATCACGTCAAAAACATTTATTTTCACTCGAAAACAGCTAATTATCACGTGAAAACAGTTATGTTCATGTGAAAACAGTTAATTATCCTGTGAATCATAGAGATGAATCGGTTGTTTTGGAGTGAAAACAGCTTAATTTAATGTTATACGAAATTTTTTTTTTTCACATGATAATAGTTGTTTTCACATAATGATAGTTATTTTCACGTCATAATACTTTTTTCCCCCACGTGACAGTACTTATTTGTCTGTGTGAAATTAGCTATCTATGGTAGCTATATAAAAGAGCTAACTATCACGTGGAAATAGATTTCCATGTGAAAATAACTTTTTCATGCAGAAATTTTAGCTGTTTTACCATACCTACGTTTGCATCATATTTATCGCCTGTGTATCTGTATTTCGCGAAAGTCAGTTCAGGCCAGTGTGACCAGCGAAGCGCTCACCAGTATAAAATGCGAGAGTCCCACCACGCAGGAAGTATACCAAAGTCATTTAGGAGGTTCGGAGGCTCACACGTTGAAAACTACAGTCGTGCCTGTGTCATAGGTCTAACAGAGAACTGTCTCATACGTGTCGCCATGACTCCCAGACACAAAAATTACAATGCCTTCGAGCTACACACACAAAAACAAACAAGATGCGAAGCATATAAACGTACTCCCAGTTTTCCAAACCGCTTATAAATCGGCCAAGTGCTTTGTGAGATAAGGAAATAAAGGCAAAATAACGGTTTTAACAGCTATTTAACCGATGTACACTTTTGAAACTGGTATTTTAGTCCTCACTGGGCTAAAGCCTGTGTACATACCAAATTTCATCCAAATCGGACAATATGTCAAGAATAACGGTTTTTAACGGTCAGATTTTGAAACACTGCATGGAAGTGCCATTTGTGTGTGATGACTTTCTATATACAAAATTGCATTAAAATCCAATATATAAAAATATCGGCAAAATAACAGTTTATCGGTTATATAACCGATATACACTTTTGAAACCGGTATTTTAGTCCTCACTGGGCTAAAGCCTGTGTTCATACCAAATTTCATCCAAGTCGGACAATATGTCAAGAATAACGGTTTTTTAACGGCCAGATTTTGAAACACTACATGGAAGTGCCATTTGTGTGTGATAACCTTTCTATATGAAAAATTTCATTAAAACTCACCAATATATAAAAAATAACGGCAAAATAACGGTTTTTAACGGTTATATAACCGATATGCACTTTTGAAACCGGTATTTTAGTCCTCACTGGGCTAAAGCTGTGTACATATCAAATTTCATCCAAATCGGACAATATGTCAAGAATAACGGTTTTTGACGGTCAAATTTTAAAACACTATATAGAAGTGCCATTTGTGTGTGATAACCTTTCTATATACC
>CM031624.1:1101165-1108665 GCA_018398815.1 Conus ventricosus | reverse complement strand
GGGTGGGGGTGGAGGGGGGAGGGAGGGAGAGAGAGAGAGAGGGAGAGAGAGAGGGGAGGAGATAGGGTGGGGATGGGGGTGGGAGTAGGAGTGGAAGGGAAGGGGGAGAGAGTGGGGCGGGGATGGGGTGGGGAAAGGTGGGGGGTGGGGGTGGGGGTGGGAAGGACAGAAGGAGACAGGAAGTATTCTTTTTTTTCTGGAGTCCCATACATTACTATTGACGCGCCGTTAGCGGTCTACCCACCAATCCCCTCCCGATATACGACTCCGACAGGCATTGTTGATAACAATGTATCATAGGGAGAGAAGACATAACATGCTGCAGAAAATGGAAGGTACACGCAAAATGTTCTGTACACGAATTGGCTGTGGGTTTCTTGCAGAGAGAGAGAGAGAGAGAGAGAGAGAGAGAGAGAGAGAGAGAGAGAGGGAGACAGACAGACAGACAAAGAGAGAGAGACGGACAGAGACAGAGAGAAAGAGACAAAGAGAGAGGAGAGAGAGAGAGAGGGAATAGAGAGAGAGAGAGAGAGAGAGAGGAGAGAGAGAGAGAGAGAGAGAGAGGAGAGAGAGAGAGAGAGAGAGAGAGAGAGACGGACAGAGAGAGAGAGGACAGACAAAGAGAGAGAGAGAGAGAGAGAGAGAGAGAGAGAGAGAGAGAGAGAGGAGAGAGAGAACGGACAGAGAGAGAGAGAGAGAGAGAAAGAGAGAGAGAGAGAGAGGGAGAGAGAGAGAGAGAGAGAGACGGACAGAGAGAGGACGGACAGAGAGAGACGGACAGAGAGAGACGGAAGAGAGAGAAAGAGAGAGACAAAGAGAGAGACAAAGAGGGAGAGAGAGAGAGAGAGAGAGAGAGAGAGAGAGAGAGAGAGTGAGAGAGAGAGAGAGAGAGAAAGAGACACAGTGAGAGACAGACACAGACAGACGGACACACACACATACACACACACACACACACACACACACACAAACAGACAGACAGACAGACAGACAGAGATAGAAACAGACACAGACAGACAGAAGAATCACAGATTCTTTCGTCACATAGATTTGCTTATTCATCTGCCTTCGTGGCACTTGCTTTTTCTATATAGCATCCCTCATTTCCACTCTGTCATAAACCACCACACCCCATCGCCTGCCCTGTCTCCAGGGGTCGACAGGCAAGGCAAGCCATCAATAGCCAGGTCGCGAAGAGGCCACAGGTCAAAGTAGACCCCGCACCGCCGTTGAGTCACTTCGACAGCGTTTCTCCCGCAAGACTTGTATAATACAGTCACTGAAGCAGAAGAGATGTGCGTCCCTGCCGGTGTGGGGTGGGGGTGGGGGAGGTGGGGGGAGGTGGTGGGGGGGGGGGGGGGTCAGCTCCACCATGTCTATCCAAAGACAATGTCCATCAGTCTGGTCAGAGGACGTTGACTGAACCCACCGCAAGGGTGGATGTGGGGTCAGTAGATTGAAACTGAGGTGGACTTGAAAGCAGAGTATGAAGGACTTCAGAATCCCAGGCAGCTTTTAAACTCTTGATTTTTTTTGTTCATGTATGTATGTATGCATGTGTGTATGTATGTATGTATGTATGTATGTATGTATGTATGTATGTATTATGTATGCATGGTTGTATGGTTGTATGGTTGTGTCTATGTATGTGTGTATGTATGTACGTATGTATGATTATTTCTTTTTTCATGCATGTATGCATGTATGTATGTATGTATGTATGTATGTATGTATGTATGCTGTATGTATGTACGTACGTACGTACGTAGTATGTATGTATGCATGCATGATGCATGTGTTATGTATGTATGTATGTATGTATGGGTGGATGGATATATGGATGGATGGATGGATGGATGGATGAATGGATAAATGTATGTTTGTGTGAATGTATGTGTGTGTACATGTATGTATGTATGTATGTATGTATGCATGTAACATACATACATAATGTATGTACTTTTGTATTCATGTATGTGTTTATTTGTTTATTGTCGTTAACATCATTTTATTTATTGATTTATTTATCTGTTATTTTGCTCATGGACTGTAAGAACGAAGACAACGATGATAACATCACGGAACTTAATCTAGTCTGGCCCAATGTCAGAGAGTCGACGTCACACTTCCATTGATAGTGAACTCTGGGGGTCAGTTAGGCCTGAGGGAGAAAAGAAGACGTCAGCGGTTGGTCAACTAATTTGAGCAACACTCACTCAAAGATGGGGGGGGGGGGGGGGGGGGGGGTGCATGGATACTGCATGTGGGTGAAACTGACCTTTTAAGCATACAACACACCCGGCAACCGTCTGGACAAAAAGCCCACCAGAGCTGTAAGTTCTTAAATATTAGTTTTCCTTTCCTGATGATAGAATTCATTTCTAATAACATGAGTAAAGTTAATCATTTCAGGCAGTCAGGATTTCTTGTGCAACGTTCCGTTAACGATTTCTCTCTTCCGCTTTCGAGAAACTACAGACAAAGAAACACGTTGGCCTACTGAAATTCGTCCCAAATCTCCATTTTTACATTTTGTGCTTCATCTTTCATTTTGGGGAATTCCTTCAAAGAATAATTCGTTAGATGGTAAATCGTGAACAGCGCAGAACGACGTAGATGAACGGGAATGCGCCTGTTGAAAGGCAACAAAGGGAAATAGTAAATTTTGTTTTAAACATCTGACAATCTTTTGAAGCAATAAACATTCTCTGTTTTGACACTGTATACCAGTTATAAAACTAAGTATTAGACAATGATACTACAGATCCGACAGCTTGTTGTCTTTAAGCAGTTCTGGTTATCTTGCACAGTCTTGTGCAGGAAATAATTTATGAACTAGGGAACTTAGGGAATCTCACGAATCTCACGAAATGAAAGATGATGTACAAAGCGTGATAATGACATTTTTTATAACAAATTTCATTCTCTGTTAACTTGTCCGTAGACCTACTTTCTCAAAACTGGAAGAGAGAAAGTGTTACTGCAACGTCGTCCGAGAAATCCTAATTACTTGAAATAATTCATTTAACCAATATTTCCGCAAAATTATTAATAATTCATGAATCTGCCGTCTCCTAACAAAAAGGACACGCCATAGCTAACCATTGCGCCACCGTGGCTCCAGTAGAGGAGGGGAAAGGCAGTAGAGCGTGAAAGCCTGCCGCTTCGCTTGGCTCGCTGATTGTCATTGTGCCGTTGATCACTCAACTCTCGTCAGGTCACTGGCCACTCCTGCCTGACACGACGGCGTCGATACACTGACGTTCATGGTGAACTTGTGACGCGTCTCGCGCTCATTATGTCGAATGTCGCCGCCATTTCCTGAAGAAATATCTATTTATAGTCGGGGCTGGCGAGGGTTTTACGTTGACTTCCGTCTTTGACTTCTTCAAACATTAGTCGACCTGTGTGTACGGTGTTCAAAGGAACCCGACTACAATTATAGGAACCTTTCGCCACAAGAAAGACGTCTTTGTGAATGAAATGATTATGATGATGAAATATCATTAGACAATGACAGGGTGGATCCGAAACGCGTCTCGCGCTCATTAGGTCGAATGTCGCCACCATTTCAAGAAGAAATAACTGTTTTAAGATGGGTCTTGCGAGGGTTTAGATCTACCCCTCTGTCACGTGTCATAATAAAGGCCTAATTGTTGACACTGAGGCAAGTCGACGCCTGCTCTCGGAGTATGACCAAGGCTATATCACGTCAAAAATGATTATTACGTCACGCATAAGGGCGTCATTTACACTTGATACTTACTTGATACTTGATGTATTGGGTGTTTGAGGCCTTTTCACAAGGCCTGTTCACCATCCTGTTCAAACTACATAGACTTGAATGCTTGGCATGGCAAAAGCAGTCTAGTTGTAACAGCTGGGGTCAAATTTGTTTGGCAGACTTTCCCAATGGGCATCTGGTCTCTTTTAAAAGCACTAATGCTCGGGGCCGTCACCACACTATCTGGAAGACAGTTCCATGCGGACACCACAGTAGAACTATTGGGACGTCAAGTTAATCCCTTAGTGGTGAAGTACCTCGTTTTAAGATTGACACCATTTGTTAAACAGACTCAAACACAGACGGCGTTCTTAAAGCATATCCTGTAGCAGGCAGGGTTAGGACAATCAATCTGTTTGACTGTAGTGTAAGTGAGCCTATGTGGCTGAAGAAATGGCCTTGGGGGCCTGTGATGGAATAGCCAAGTCCTTGGGAACTCTGTGCGAATAGGCTATGACGGCCTGTGACAGTATCCAAGGGATGTTTGATGGCCTTGGGGACTGTGATGGAATAGCCAAATGCTCGGGGACTCCACAAATTGGCTATGACGGCCTGTGACAGTATTCAAGGGATGTTTGATGGCCTTGGGGGCCTGTGGTGGGTGTCATACTTTCACGAGAAAGGGATGCGGATTACGACTGCTAATTTGTAAAACTTTAAATCGAATTATAAGTTGAATCTTCTTACTGGAATGAATCTTATTCGGAGCTGATAATCGAGACAAGAACGCGCGTGTACGTGTTTGTCTGGCTGTGATTGCAGATGAATGGTTCCTTCCGAATGGAGTGAGTTAACTTCCTATGTCCTATGTTAAATTTTAGCACGCTGGATCCCCCTTCTAACACCCTCCATAGTATTGTTTTATTTCGACGTCCATCAGATTAACAGAAGTTGTTCCATACCATGTGGTGAACCTAATGGGCATAGCTAGATAGGAAGTGAACATTAACATTATGGAAGTATTACCGAGCTTTTAAAGTCTGCATTTTTACATTTTTCTGCTTTTGAGGAGTAATTTCCATCACGTTAATACTTACGCACGATGAATGCAAATTACGTGAATAAAGTATTCAGAATTGTACGTGGGATGGCACTGGTATGTTGACTTCCAGACTCTGACTTCTTCGACTATCAGTAGACCTGGGGGTGCTGTGTTCACAGAAATGAGACCATCATGACGTGAACCTCTGCCAAAAGAAAGCGTCTAAGTGAATTAAAGAATTATGATAATTTACTTCTTGCCAAAGAACAGACGTCTAAGTGAATTAAAGATATGATATTTTTCTTCCACGTTGCACCAGTGTTTGAACTGAGTGACGATTCTGGTCTCCGGTGGTGCGGGCGATGATGTTTGAACTGAGTGACGATTCTGGTCTCCGGTGGTGCGGGCGATGATGTTTGAACTGAGTGACGATTCTGGTCTCCAGTGGTGCGGGCAATGATGTTTGAACTGAGTGACGATTCTGGTCTCCAGTGGTGCGGGCGATGATGTTTGAACTGAGTGACGATTCTGGTCTCCAGTGGTGCGGCGATGATGTTTGAACTGAGTGACGATTCTGGTCTCCAGTGGTGCGGACTGATGATGTTTGAACTGAGTGACGATTCTGGTCTCCAGTGGTGCGGGATGATGATGTTTGAACTGAGTGACGATTCTGGTCTCCAGTGGTGCGGGCGATGATGTTTGAACTGAGTGACGATTCTGGTCTCCAGTGGTGCGGGCGATGATGTGTTTGAACTGAGTGACGATTCTGGTCTCCAGTGGTACGGGCGATGATGTTTGAACATGAGTGGCCAGGGGCGATTTTACTGGTCTTCCAGTTAGGTGCGGGCGATGATGTTTGAACTGAGTGACGATTTGGTCTCCAGTGGTGCGGGCGATGATGTTTGTACTGAGTGCGATTCTGGTCTCCAGTGGTGCGGGCGTGATGTTTGAACTGAGTGACGATTCTGAGTTCTCCGTGGTGCGGGCGATGATGTTTGAACTGAGTGACGATTCTGTCTCCAGTGGTGCGGACATGATGTTTGAACTGAGTGACGATTCTGGTCTCCAGTGGTGCGGGCGATGATGTTTGAACTGAGTGACGATTCTGGTCTCCAGTGGTGCGGGCGATGATGTTTGAACTGAGTGACGATTCTGGTCTCCGTGGTGCGGGCGATGATGTTTGAACTGAGTGACGATTCTGGTCTCCAGTGGTGCGGGCATGATGTTTGAACTGAGTGACGATTCTGGTCTCCAGTGGTGCGGGCGATGATGTTTGAAGGTGACGATTCTGGTCTCCAGTGGTGCGGGCGATGATGTTTGAACTGAGTGCGATTTGGTTCCAGTGGTGCGGGGGATGATGTTTGAACTGAGTGACGATTCTGAGTCTCCAGTGGTGCGGGCGATGATGTTTGAACTGAGTGACGATTTGGTCCAGTGGTTGCAGGGCGATGATGTTTGACTGAGTGACGATTCTGGTCTCCAGTGGTGCGGGCGATGATGTTTGAACTGAGTGACGATTCTGGTCTCCAGTGGTGCGGCGATGATGTTTGAACTGAGTGACGATTCTGGTCTCCAGTGGTGCGGGGCGATGATGTTTGAACTGAGGGGACGAGTTCTGAGTCTCCAGTGGTGCGGCATGATGTTTGAACTGAGTGACGATTCTGGTCTCCAGTGGTGCGGGTGATGATGTTTGAACTGAGTGACGGTTCTGAGTCTCCAGTGGTGCGGGCGATGATGTTTGAACTGAGTGACGATTCTGGTCTCCAGTGGTGCGGGCGATGATGTTTGAACTGAGTGAGTCGATTTGGTCTCAGTGGTGGGCATGATGTTTGAACTGAGTGACGATTCTGGTCTCCAGTGGTGCGGGCGATGATGTTTGAACTGAGTGACGATTCTGGTCTCCAGTGGTGCGGGCGATGATGTTTTGAACTGAGTGACGATTCTGGTCTCCAGTGGTGCGGGCGATGATGTTTGAACTGAGTGACGATTCTGGTCTCCAGTGGTGCGGGCGATGATGTTTGAACTGAGTGACGATTCTGGTCTCCAGTGGTGCGGGCGATGATGTTTGAACTGAGTGACGATTCTGGTCTCCAGTGGTGCGGGCGATGATGTTTGAACTGAGTGACGATTTCTGGTCTCAGTGGTGCGGGCGATGATGTTTGAATGAGTGGTGTGACGATTCTTGGTCTCCAGTGGTGCGGGCGATGATGTTTGAACTGAGTGACGATTCTGGCTCAGTGGTGCGGGGCGATGATGTTTGAACTGAGTGACGATTCTGGTCTCCAGTGGTGCGGGCGATGATGTTTGAACTGAGTGACGATTCTGGTCTCCAGTGGTGCGGGCGATGATGTTTGAACTGAGTGACGATTCTGGTCTCCAGTGGTGGGGGCGATGATGTTTGAACTGAGTGACGATTCTGGTCTCCAGTGGTGCGGACGATGATGTTTGAACTGAGTGACGATTCTGGTCTCCAGTGGTGCGGAGCGATGATGTTTGAACTGAGTGACGATTTGGTCTCCAGTGGTGCGGAGATGATGTTTGAACTGAGTGACGATTCTGGTCTCCAGTGGTGCGGGCGATGATGTTTGAACTGAGTGACGATTCTGGTCTCCAGTGGTGCGGACGATGATGTTTGAACTGAGTGACGATTCTGGTCTCCAGTGGTGGGGGCGATGATGTTTGAACTGAGTGACGATTCTGGTCTCCGTGGTGCGGGCGATGATGTTTGAACTGA
>CM031624.1:1088665-1091165 GCA_018398815.1 Conus ventricosus | reverse complement strand
AATCAGATAACGTATGCTTTAATATCTGACTGGTTGTGTAACCCATCTGTACATCTACGAGAGACTGTGCGGGATGATGACGCCGTTACTCAACATAAACAAGCCTGCTGTTTCTGACGTAAATAGGCCGCGTGACGACATGAACCCGCTGTGACTCATCACCAACACGTCACACCGACTCAACACCAGCTGATCCAAAATGGCGACTCGAAACCCGCGCATGCGTGAAGCAGCTTCCGCTGCCGGTCAACGTGGACGATGGTCCCGCCGTGGTCTAGAAGTCTTGTTCGGAACTGCTGCCGGGCGGCCATTCTCAGCCCTGGTCGTCGGTGGCGATGAAGACGAAAGCGTTGTACGTCAGGAGAAGGTTTTGCAGAAAGGTGAAGGTCAGGTGGACGGAACTGGCGTCATTCCAGACGCCGGTGTCTTCCGGTATGTCTGGGTTACGTCCCATGCGGAGGTGCGCACAGATGAGTTTTTGTGTTGTGGATGCATCGTCTCTGTCATAAATTAGCGTGTTATTTGTTCGATCTATCAGCGTGATTTGACTGCTGTTTAATCGCTTGTTCTCTGGTGATACGCGACTCTCTCTTGTCAGAGCCTCACGACCGGGTCCCGAACCGTTATGAAAGTTACCAGTCAATGTGTTGCCTCCTAGCATGTGAATATTTTCACCTGTTAATGAGCTACGACTGTTGACTGTGGGGTCACTACCTTGCGGAGCGTTCACGTGCGAGTCTGTCAGTGTACTGAGGCGAGCAGCTTTCACCTGGCTCCCGTGGTCCGTCAGTCGGTCGCCCATACCACCGCAGTACTACCACCCGTCATCCCCGCCTCTCCCCCTGACCATTAATGGAACAGCCCCACGCAGGGAAGAGGCAGGTGCGTCGGCGCCGAGAGCTCCGGTTTGAGTCAGAGGCCGAAGCAGGGTAGACAACCGACGGCTGATGGAGGCGGAAGGGGTCACCAGCAGCGGCCAGCCTAACCGGAAACGGAGGGCCTGGGAGTCGTGACGCGCCCAGGCCGGGAGGAGAAGTCGGTAGCGGCCGTTGCGGGCCAGGACCAGGGCGAGGTCGCGGTTGGTCTGAACGTAGACCGTGCCTTGCGGGAACTGAGCGTTGAAGTCCCTGCTCCCCTGCAGGACGTTGTGAAGCACCCGCCGCCGCATGTCGTTCACCACGGCCACCCCCCGCCCATCCACCCCTCTTCTCCCTCCTCCTTCCTCCACCAGTCCCGCCCCGCCGGCCGCAGGAAGTTGGTCAGGTTGCACGGGGTGCGCATGTCCACCTTGAAGATCCGGCCGGTGACGTCAGCCAGCAGGAAGACGGACAGCATCCCCCGCTGTCGGTCCGCCCACCCTCCACACCTCTCCCCTTCCTCCTCGCACAGGTAAACCAGGTAACGTTTGGATGGGGGACGAGGAGGAGGAGGAGGGGGAGGAGGATGGGTGCGGAGGGGGTGTTTGAAGGGCTGGTCAGTTGGATGGGGCGCGTGCCCCTCGCGGTCAGACGGCGTGACCGGTGACGTGGAATCTGGCGGTGAAGCTTCGGAGTCCTGTTCACGATACTCGTTCGAAAGCTGGCTCTGTGTTGAAGCCTCTTCCACACTGACCTCCGTGTTCTCGGGCACACCCGTCAGCGGCTCTGTCTTCGGACGCGTGAACGTGCCCTGAACTCTTTGGTACCCCGGGTGGGTGGAGGGAGAGTGACCGCCCGGTAAACTCCCGTGTCTTCTGAAGCCACCGAGTCTTGCCTCACTGGGGTCCCCGAACGCCTGTCGTGGTGGATGTGAACGGTCACTCTCAGAAGACACAGGACCATTCACGGTCACGGGATCTGCCGTACCCGTCTGGTGAACAACCCCACTGGACACGTACTCCGGGGAAAAGTCTCCCTGCTCTTGTGGAAACGTCCGATCTGGATAGAATGCTGCTGGCCTTTCTCTTGGTAACTGGGTGCTGTCTTGTGAAGAGAATGGCGGTGCACGTGCGTTCTGGAATTTCGAGGTCTGAAAGACATTCGTTGGAAGAAAACTTCCTGCAGACGTTCCCACCCCGTCAGGTGATTTTGCCGACGGCAGGGAAGGCGGCACAGAACTCCTCCTCAAGTCCTGCAGAGAGTATCGGCCATTGCCGTCCCTTCGTTGACCAGTCGCTGGCCGTTGCTGACCTTGAGCGCTGGACTGGACCGAGTCAGGGAAGACGCTGCTAGCGCCAGGAGCCTCCCCGCCCTGTGCCGAGGTGCCAGTGTCCGCAGGTGCGTGTGGCTGCAGCAGGACAAGGTGGGAGAGGAGGGTGGAGAGGGAGCGTAAGGCCAAAAAGGCCATCACGATGACCCCCACCCCCAAGGCCAGCAGCTTGACCTGACGTAGCCTCATGCCTGCAAACACACACACACACACACACACACACACACACAACACACACACACACACACACACACACACACACACACACCATCAGTGCAAATGAAAAGAACTGACAAGCTGAACAAATAGTCTT
>CM031624.1:1057591-1086065 GCA_018398815.1 Conus ventricosus | reverse complement strand
TTTTCTGACTGAACTTTGGTTTGTTGAGAATATGATGAAGCAGTGTGTCCTTAAAAAATGTTTTTCTCCCACCATTATTTTTAATTGAGCAGTTTGATGCGTGCTCTGTGCGCTTCTTCTATAAGCTGATAAGTGGTTTGAGCAGAGGATATGTGACATGAACCCTGGTAGGTTACACGCTGAGAATCCAGTTCAGTGGCAACCCAAACCGGATTCGGGGTATAGAAAAGGATTGAAACGTGTCAATGCAAGACAATGAACAGAACAGCAGATCTCAGGGGTGAGACCAGAAGACTAGGACCAAAGTGATGAACACCCATCACATAAGCCTTTCGCTCCGCCGTGGATATAGCCCGCGGTTCATGATGTGAGTTATTCTCATCCTGTCACATGAAAACATAGTTGTAATTTTAATATAATCCCCATTCATTTCCGTCAATAAAATGTATATCTTTTTGATACTTAGAGCAATCCATTGAATTTTTTGTGATTGTTTTTGTAAGGTTGGGTGTTTTTTTCCCCAAAAATTACAATATTTGTGGTATTCGAAAGATAAATCAAGGCCCCACTGGTTAATCACCCAGCATCGGTAAACACAAAGTTCTGGGAATCGAAAGGGTTAAATCAAGGGCCCACGGGTTAATCACCCAGCAACGGAAATCAAATAGTTCTGGGAATCTGAAAGGGTTTAAGTTCAAGGCCCACTGGGTTAATAACCCAGCAACGGTAACAAATAGTTACTGTGAATCGAAGGGTTAAAGCCTAAGGCCACTGGGTTAATCACCCAGCAACGGTAATGACACCTGTCAGAAAACATAAGACCACCAGCTCTCTTTTTAAAAAAAAAAAGACATGAACCTGGTTTTATGTCGTTTTGTGGTTTCGCTCCCATCAGAGGAGAGTGCAGAACACCTGGCCACACCCAAGCCCTGCATCTTGAGATCATCAACCCCGCAGGAGGTTCTGTCAGAATATCACCCTCCTGCCTGCCGTGACTTGGCAAGAGAAAGGCCATGATGCCGCTGGGGAATTTCCACCGAAGATGGAACCATGGAGATTGTGAACCAAACTTTATGTGGGACCACATTATATATCAGTTTAGACAACCCTGCAGCCCTTCTCCTAGCAAAGTGTGACCATAGGGCTCATTGTATGAGACACTGTCCCAGTTTGAGAGCATGGCATTGAAATAGAGTTTTTTATTTTTTTTTTTTTTTTTTGGGTGGGGGGGGGGGGGATTAATTAACAACAGAACATTTTTCTGTAAGGTTGATTTTTGTACGGTGACTTACTACAGATGAGATTGTTTTATGAAGGTAAACGAGTAATTAAAAAATATTCACAACTAAGACAATCATGGGTGTGTTTTTTCCTTCCCCAAGTCGTACTGTATTAGGATAAAATGAACTATGGTTGGCAAAGTTTTGGTTGTTGTTTTTTTAACACTTACTATAGGGATAGATTATTGTGAGGAAATGAGCATTGAAAATATTCAAGAATCAGAGTCAAGGGTAGGTTTTTTTCCTTCGCTTAACAAGTTACTATTTGATAACATGAAACTGTTCGTTGTTATTAATCTACACAAATATATTTCAGTGCCCATCCACAGACAGAACCGTGACTGACACATTTGTCCCACAAGTTTAGTGACAGCTGCCATGTCACACACTACATTTCCTAAGTTAACTCCATAATGCTTTACTGGCTGTACCTGTGAATTTCTGACGTGTGGAAGCAATATAATAACCAAAATAGTGCAGATCTGATCAAAATGCAAGTGTAAAATTGTGGGATACATTTGTTCCTCAACTATACAGACGACCATTTCTCGATGGTTAAATCTTTGACTGAGACCCTAGGCGTAGGATGACATAATCGCTGGAGCTTAGTCAAGGTAAGTTCCTGTTTGAGGGAGAAATAGCCATGTTTTAAAAAAGAAAAATAATTGTAAGACCCCGCTTGCACTATTTTGCATTCTTTTCAGATACAGTAAGAGGCTTGTTCTGTTCAGCAAACATTAGTTTATTTCCCCATTCCTCCCCCCACCCACATCGAAAATCTCTGTCCCACCCCCCCCCACCCCCCTTTTTTGTTTTGTTTTCCTTTCTCTCCTATCACATTTCTTTTCTCTCTCCACTGTTTCTTTCTGGTGGTCTCCTGAACATAGTTTAAATTTACCTTAAGGTGTTTAACACTTGAGCTGTCCCTTACAATTGCGGTTGTGGTTTTATCTTTTTTTCCCAACAGACCTAACTTATTCTGTCACTGTGACAGTGGAGACAGAACAGGTGTCTGTGAGGTTGACTGTTTTGCAAAAACTGAACCAACTCTCACTTCTCTCTCACTCCTCTCTCAATCACCTTACTCTCTAAATCCTTCCCTCCCCCCCCTCTCTCCCTCTCTTTCCTCTCCTCTCTCTCCTCTGTCACTCTCGCCCCACTCTCTCTCCATCTATCCATCTGTCAAACTGAGAACTCTTTCTGTCAGCGTGCACAGAGCCCCTTCGCGCGTGCACACACAACACACAACACACACACACACACACACACACACACACACACACACTACACACACTAGGCACACACACACTCACACACACACACACACATCACACTCACACACACACCACACACAACACACACACACACACACACACACACACACACACACATTCCCCACTTCCTTTCCCAGGCATGCCTTTCAGTGTTTGCTCATTCTCCTCCATTTCTTTTTCCTTCCATAATATTCTCACTTCTCTCTGGACATTTATGTGTTGGTCATCTCTGTATGCATCGCTCTGCTCTTGCTCTTCAGTCTTTTGCCCCCCTGTTTCATCATTGAACCAGTTTCTGTGCCTTTCTGTGGTCAGAACTCAGCGATGTCTGTTGAAGAACTTGCCAAAGTACCACAAAGAAGGAGTTGAAGTAGATTTTTCCGTCTCTTACACCAATCTGAACCTAAACAAAACCCAGGCTTATTCAGAGACCTCTGACCAGAGGAATGGAGCTTGCAGATCAATAGATACGAATTTTACAAAATCATCAAACCTGAAAGAGTTTTTTACCGCGTTCCCGAAGCGGCCGATAAGACTAAACAGTTTTGTGCCGTTTGCAATACAGCCACTCCTTTTACACCCATTCTTTATCATTTTAAAAAAAGTGAAGAAGCTTCTATGGTGCATTCTGTGTCATGTACCACTCACCAGTGAAAAAATTCATTTAGAAGGTTTTGGACTTGCATGAAATGAGACGAAACACTTTACTGCAAACTCCATGAAAACTTTGTTTCAGAGATGCCCCACCTGATGAGATCTTTGAAAGTCTGAATTAACAGTTTTCTCTGACCTGAGATTTTATGAGGAAAGATTTTAAACAAATTTTCCGTTGTGTTTTTAGAAGGTGTGTTTTGAAAGCGGTTTTGTGAATGTGACTTTTAAAGAATTTTTTTTTTAATGACTTGTGAATTGACTTCAACGTGGCGACAGCCCTTACATGGGCCTTTGTGTTGCTTAGCTAATAAACAATATCCAACTTACAAATGACCTTAACATTTTGCGCTTGTGTATGTACAGGTGGATCAAACAGAGACATTGACGCTGTGTACCCAGAGGAACTCATCTACCTAACCGAACCCCCCAACTATACTACTTCTATGCCCTCAAGGCCAACCCTCACTGATACGCAGGTCTTCCGAAAAGGTGCACGGCAAACCCCGACCTTTGATCTTCGCCGACCTTTGCAGACCATTTTCAAACTGAACAAGATAGTGCGTCGCGCATCGACCAACGCGATGAGGCTGGGCTCGGCCGACTCACACCACAAACGGTGTGTGGCCATGTGCGGTTGGGCAAGACCCCTTATCCATTCCCCAACGACTTCGAGGTCCGCAACACCGCTGAAGGACCATCAGCCTTTGAGGAACTTCCTGAACCACTTCAAGGACCACCAAAAGTATCGAATCTATCGTGCCCAGTGACTCTGAGCATGTGCTACCGAAAGTGCTGGACATGATTCCACCCTGCCAGGCGGTGGACGTGAAAGGGGAGACATGCATATCGACAGGAGTCACACGTGGAGGACACCTGAACAGGGTTTGAGAAGGTCCTGCAGACCATAACCTGCTGACCAGTGTGATGCGCTCGTCTTGACTCTACAGTGTCTTCGGCAATCGGCGGCCTACAAGCGTCGCTCCTAATCATGATCTGTATTCCTGGAAACGGGGTTGATCAACCCTGCAACTCTTTAAAGAAAAAACCAACTGATGGTTGGAATGGATGCAGCGTCTTGTGAAGGTTGTTTTTTTTCTTCTTAGGTCCATTTTATATCCAGAATGTTCAGTCGTTTTCTGTTTGTAACCGCTTTGCAGACTTCTGTACCTTTCCTTTTGACCCTATTGTCCTTTACTTTTGTAGTTTTAAGCGGAAAATACTGAAATGTACAGCGTTGATTTATAAAAAAAAGGAGAGAGAGAGGAAAAAAAAATACATGGGTGATTGAGCAGAAGTTCCCTGACTAGGTCGTTCTGAAGTGCTAATTTAAAATATGACTTACTAAGCGTGACATTTTTCCACTCACAGAATATGACTTCTAAGCGTACATTCCATTCTCAGAGAGCTAGATTATTCTTACCTTTGCAGCATTTTATATTCCCTCATTTTCCTGAACCTGTAATCAGCTTCCATCATCCAACAATGGGTCCCACCTGTGTCAGACTTTTCAAGTTTTCTCGACAATCGTTTTATAAAAGGTTGATTAAACTTTACACCCCCCAAAAAAAAAAATATAAATTCCTTGAGAGGTTTGTTTATTATTCATGTTTTTTTTTTTTGTTTTTTTAGCAGATTTTCAGCTTTGTGCTGCTGTAACTGTAGCGACTTGACCTCTTTTTGTATTTCTTGCCGCTGTTGACGAAAGCAGTGTTAAGTTTCGGTAAGAGCGATGGGTACCGACAGAACATTGCATGATAGGTGGGCAGGCGATCCAGGCTACATGGTATCTTCCGAACATTGAGTTTCAGTAGGATTTGCCCTGTTTTGTATCCCCATCGAAGCCACCTTCTGCCTTAATCTATGCGTGCATATGATCTAAGATCCTTTTGCGTTTTATGTGGTTAGCAACAGCAAGTTTCATAAATCCAAGTTCAGTGCGTTGTTTTTGTGTGGTGTGCCCTTGGAAGATTGCCGGAAAGCCCAGGCGTATCTGTATGGAGCGCCTTGTAATTTTTTTTTTTGCGTTTGAATTTCATTCAGTGCTGTGCGCAATATTTTGTGACCACTGCTGGCAGACTTGAGAAGCAATGATGACCAAGTGAAAAAGTGTACAGGTGTGTGTGGTGTTTTGAAGGTAGGGGTGTGAAGGTATGAGTGACTGCCTGTAGATGTAAATGAAACTCATCATGGACATTGACCTAAACATATGTTGATTTTCACAGCTGGTCATTTTTCATTTTGCTCTGGTTTACCTAATTTTTTTATATGTTTTAATGAAATTGTGTTGATATTGCCCAGTACCGTAGCAGTGTTCCTCCAGGTTTTGTAAATAGTGTATTTTCGATATTGACTTTAATGTGCTTAGTCGTGTCAAAAGGAGTTTTTGCCACTTAACAAGCTAAAAACTTTTCGTTTATAACCATTTTAGTTTTACACCTGTGAAAGTAATGCGTGAGGTCAGAAGATAAGGCCAAAAGGAAAAGAAATAAAAAGGTACCAGTAAATAATACGGTTAGAAACGACAATTTCAGTTGCCTGTATAGAACAAGTGATCCATATTGAAAAGAAAACAAAGGGAACAACACACATTTACGTACACGGCTGATAATTACTTACAAAGTTTTCATGCTGCCACAGACTGTTCTTTCTTACAATGAAATACAGGATTATCACCAACAATGGTCAGGAACAGAAGGCGTGTTTTAATGATATGTATTATGTATTTTATTAATTATCTTTCAGTTATATGGGTAAAACCAATACTCGGTGATAATCGGTTTGGTGATCATGTCCTGTACCATAATCATTACTACTGTGAACAATCCTTTCCTCTCGTAAGTACTATGATGTTTATGTTCACTATTTTTTTTCTAAAAGGTTGGTGGGTTGAAATCTGAAATGAAAAACTCAGAACTTGCTTTGTGCCTCCTGCAAAAAGTTGTGTGCCTTTCTCACATTTTCTATAGGATTTCACTGCATTCAGTTAGAGGGATTTAAAATGGCAGTCAGTTTTTTTATTTATTGTTTTTTTTTTTTTTAATGGATTCGTAGTGATAGAAGACCTGTGTTCACAGGCCTTCGGATGTGTTTGGTATACTATTCTGCCTCCCCTTCATACCCCTACCCCACCCCCACCCCCCTCCAAATGCATGTGACAGTTTGTGCCACCAAATACTACAGCTAATGAAAAAGTTACTAATGATAATATTGAATATATCAAAGCTCCAGATTGTGTTGAGATACGGGTCAGATACTGTTGCCTGGATGGAGGGAAGACTCGTGGGGCTTCCGTAAGCACTGGAAGACCAGTGTACTATGCCTTTGAAGGTACTGTGTCTGCCCTCTTTTCTTGCCCCTCATTCAAACTGCTTTTTTTTTAATTAAAAAAAAATCTTTTAAAAAAATATTTTTTTCTAACTACTGTTTTTCCGCCTATTTGTGGCATATTCATGTGTAGTTTGTCCTGGAAAAAATTTTATTTCAGATGTGAAATTTGTCAAATTTTACGCTGTCTGTAAGTGGACTCTTGAAGAGTTGAAGTCCTTCTGTCTGGTGTGGTTGCCCATATGGCGGTTTAAAAATAATTGTTTTTTTTTTTTTTTTTTTATATTTACTGGCAATGAAACTTTTTTTTTCCTTTTTACTTTTTAATGTTGTCTGGGAGTGTAAAACTAAGGGATATACCTGTCACCGTTAGCACAGCTAATGTTAAAACTCTTGAGATGTCATTTGTTTATGGTAAGCATGTCATAACCTCATAATGTAGGTTTTCCATTTTCAGGATAAATTTTTCTTAATTTTCTTTCTTTCTTCTTTCTTTTTTCTTTTTTCTTTTATTTTTTTTTTTCAATGGTCCTGACTGGTGAATTGACTTGTTTTTCATGAGTTTGACAGCCTTAGAAAAGTGAGTCTCTGGTTGGCTGTCCTAATTGATTAAAAACCTGAATCTGGTCCTCAAATTTGCCGCTGTTTTGTATGTAACCTGGTGACCAGATAGTGAAAAATGTATGCCCTCTGTCCGTTGTGAAAAGTGGACGCCACTGCTAGTGTATGTTACGCATATGGCCATTTAATGTATCGTTCTGCATTTTAAATGCTTCGATTTTATTTTTCACTTTTTTTTTTCTTTTCATTGAAAGTGTAAGTTTAGCACTTTCTGAATAGAATGGATGTGCATACAGAAGTTTGTCTACTTTGCCGATCAGCTGCAGTGTCATAAAGGTTTGGTACATGTCACTTCGTTGATTCTTTATCGTCCTGTGACTTGTTACTCAATACCTCTCAAAGGCTGTTGTCTGGTCAGCCTGGGCCACAGTAATAAATAAATAATGAATCAAAACTGAGGGGTCATTTTTGAACAGGGTGGGGCTAGTTTGAATTTTGTCCACAGGCAGAGAGCAATGGGAATTAGCGGAAACTTTTTTTTTTCAGCATGTCTGAAATCCCTTGAGGTGCCTTGACTCCTCCTTTAGTGTAGCAGCATCATAGCCTGCATCGCATCCATGAGTTGAACAATCATTAGACGTAACTGAGATTTAACAATCGTGAGACGTAACTGAGATTAACAATCATTAGACATAACTGAGATTTAACAATCATTAACATAACTGAGATTTAATGATCATTAGACATAACTGAGATTTAACAACCCTTAGACGTAACCGAGAAATTTAACAACCCTTAGACGTAACTGAGATTTAACAATCATTAGATGTAACTGAGATTTAACAACCATTAGACGTAACTGAGATTTAACAATCATTGGACATTAGACGATAACTGAGATTTAACAATCATTAGACGTAACTGAGATTTAACAATCGTGAGGCGTAACTGAGATTTAACGATCATTAGGCGTAACTGAGATTTAGCCATCATTAGACGTAACTGAGATTTAACAATCGTGAGACGTAACTGAGATTTAACGAAACATTAGACTAACTGAGATTTAGCAATCATTAGACGTAACTGAGATTTAACAACCATTAGATGTAACTGAGATTTAACAATCATTAGACATTAGACATAACTGAGATTTTAAACAATCATTAGACATAACTAAGATTTAACAATCATTAGACATAACTGAGATTTAACAATCATTAGACATTAGCATAACTGAGATTTAACAAACATTAGACATAACTGAGATTTAACCATCATTAGACATTAGACATAACCTGAGATTTAACAATCATTAGACATAACTGAGATTTAACAATCATTAGACATAACTGAGATTTAACAATCATTAGACATAAGAACGTAACTGAGATTTTAACAATCATTGGACATTAGACATAACTGAGATTTAGCAAGTCCTTGGAACATTAGACCATAACGCAATTTAACAATCATTAGACTTAGTCATAACTGAGATTTCTTACATACATAAACATACTTACTCATCATGGAATGGGAAAATTAACCTCATTTGAACAAAAAGGCCATGTAGTTGAGTCAAGGTTACTAATTCCTCTTTGGAGGCATGTTGAAATAACTTTGTTGCTGTCCTGTGAGTGTGATAGGTCGCTGTTTACATTAGAACCAAAAACAGCCAATCAAAACGTAAGTGCACTGTGTTCCGTTCAAAGGTTATCATGTTTTTGCTCGGCTCTTCCTGGTGTCACACGCTGACCAGTTACAACAGTCTGACATCATCTTGTTATGAGCACCCATTGACACATTTGGTAAAAGTGAAAAGAAGTGTGTGATATCAAAATAACCATTCGCTAATGGTCATGTACAACAACGATCTGAAGCTCTAATATATTCAAAGTTCGCATGAAAACGGTTTGTCTTTTTGGTCGCTTTAGTGTATGGGACTGACTTTTTCAGTGTTACGGGTAGAGATCAGCTGTTGTAAGATTTGGCGCTGAAAGGGATGGAATTGCTGCATGTTAGAACTTCATTCTGATGCGCCAGAACGCTGGTTTTCTGACAGAAAGCCTTCTCTGGAGAAACTGTTAACAGCTGTCAAATTTCCCTGAAGTGACATTGAAAGGTGTCTTTGCAGAGAAATCCTCTTGTACGAGTACACAGGTCGGGGTTAGAGGTGGGACAGAGTTCTTTCTTTGTGTGTGTGTTTTTTTTCCCCGTCATCTGCCTGTGTATTAAAATTTCACAACAGAGTACATGGGGAAAATGTGGAATATGTGCAGAGTTGATCATGTTGCTACATCTGTGCTTGTGTCCCTGTGATAGTGAATTACAACACGGTGAAGGTATAAAACATTTGTGCATGGCAAGCTTGGCAGTGCAATGACCATCAAGTGTGTTGTGTGACAGGTGAAAACAGTATGTGATGTCTTTGTTTGGTTTCCGTGGTTGTGCCAGCTGTGTGAATTACATCACCGGTCGTAGAACCGTGCAAGGGCCATAACTGATGTCTGGTCAGAAAAGAAGAAAAAAAAATGTTGCCATGTTTTCTTTTGACATTCCGAATGATGAAGTCGTAGATGGGGTAGTTACCTTGTCGTCAGTGTCATGGATAATACTGTGATACGAAACAAGACCAGGACACGGATTTCTATATTTTTGCTCGAGGGAAGAACGGCTGTTGCAGAATGACCAGTGTGACGGCCAAGTTTTATCCTCATGCCAGTACTTAAAGCTACCGTGCTGTTAGTTGGTGTCAGTGTGCAGATGTTGTGTTTGCAGTTTGTTTCTCTTTTTATCAGATGGGATCGTTTTTCATCTCCCAATTTGAAGACTGGTGTGTGTGTGTGGGGGGGGGGCTGGATGAGCCGTAATAAAAACCAAAATAAAGTCAACATATCACCTTGATGTTTTTTTGTGTCACAGATCTACTGTAGGGAATCGCATAACACAGCAATGTTTTTGCTCTACATGCTGCGATTGCTGGACTCTCTGGCTGTAAAGATCAGAGGTCACATTGTGTGTGTGTGCGTGTGTGTGCACGCGTGTGTTGTGTGCGTGTGTGTGTGTGTGTGTGTGTGTGTGATGTACAATATGTTTGACGTACCTGTGATAGATTGATGAATGAGGATGAAGACAGACAACAGTCACTACATAATACAGTATATTTCCTATGTCTAAGCCCTAAGACGGGGGCCTGATCCAAACAATATACAAAGTCGCTGCATTTGCAGGGTCATTTGAGTGAAGCCTTTCGCTTAAAAATTAGCTGTTGGTATTTTATGATCAAGCTGAAACGGACTGAGGTAACCTTAAAACAACAAAAAAAAGTTTGTGCTGATTTTTTCATCCACTGGCATTAAATCACAGTGGTCAAAAGAAACATACAAAAAGCCCCCCCAACCCCCCCCCCCCCCCCCCCCCCCCCCCCCCCCCCCCCCCCCAAAATGCAACCAGTTGTTACTTTACCTTGAGATTGACGGTCAAGGTGACCAACGGACAGCAGTGTTGTAACGTTACTGCTGCAGTCCTGTGAAAGTGCATAGTTGGGGATGGTAGTCAACAGCCCAGAGATCAAACCGCCAACGCATTGTTCCTCGCTGACAGTCTTTGTTTCTGCACGCTGGATGTCATTTGTGCTCTAGCACTCTCCAGCAGATTGGTCGTAAGAAAGCCTCAGATACAACAAAGCGCCGGTTGACTGTCGCAGCCCTCCTGAGCGCTGAAGATAGCCGTGCTGGTTTTTTTTTAACACTTTACATGTTTACTACTCGGTACATATAGCTTGATTCTTTTTTATTACCCTGGCATGTGACTGACTTTGGAAGTTGATAAAATGCAGACCTGTTTACCCATACCATTTCGCCGTATTTTGTACACGTTTGGTGAAAATGTGACTGAATTATGACAAACTAAATAAATACTGTCAGGGGGGGGGGGGGGGGGGGGGGGGGGGGGGGGATTAATTCTCAAGACTAAGTGATGGCAGTGAAAATGAGTCAACCTCCACCACCACCTCCCATCCCTGATTTTTAACAAGGATTTGGAATTTTGTATACACTTTCTGTAGAAAATTCGCTTTTTTTGTTGTTGAAAAAGAAACACCAATAGCTATTTTAGGGTAAACAGGTCTGAATATGAACGATATTCACGATTTCACAGACTTTCATCATCATAGCTCGTAAACTGGCTGTTGTCCCAAGCTGTCGTTGCCTGAACTCATAATCGCCAAATGTGAGTCATGACGACAAGTAGAGCTTTGCTTTGCTGGTCTCTTCAGGTGGATCTCCCTGTTGTTTTGATATCATCAGTACAGTAAACCAGTGGGTAAGTGAAGAAAAGTTGTAAGATCTCGATGATTTATACTTCCTGAACATTGAATAGACAGACAATTATGAGAAAAAAGTTGTAAGATCTCGATGATGTATACTTCCTGAACATTGAATAGACAGACAATTATGAGAACAGTTGTAAGATCTCGATGATGTATACTTCCTGAACATTGAATAAACAGACAATTATGAGAAGAACATTTGTTAAGATCTCAATGATTTATACTTCCTGAACATTGAATAAACAGACAATTATAAATAATGATCGTCTTAATGTTGTAACAGGACTCAAAGATGAAACTTCGCGCCATTGAAAAGAAGCAAGCAATCGGCAATAAATAACTTTAAAATCTTTTTTCAGAATACCCATTGTTTGATCTGAGTCAGGTATCTATGGCATTATAAAGAGAATTGAAAAAAAACTACATGATGTGTTGAATCATGTCTCTGCATATATGATGTGTCATACGTATGTTTGTGTCTTAAGCTTGAAGTTTCATTCGTTACATTGAAGTGTTAATTTCCCCGAATGAATTGTAAAATATTTTTAGTATCATTATCAGATGAGATCAGCTCAAAACTTGAGCTGCCATCAATTCAAGGCTGCTATCATCTGAACTTAAAACTCACATTCACCTCCCCGTTCATAAAGTGTGTTGTGTTTCCACCTGTGCTGAAAGTTTTAAGCTTTGCACCTGGAGGGGAGGGGGGGTGATGCTAGTAGATATTGTGGACGCACTAACGAAATTATTTCATATTCAGTGGGACATTAAAGCAGGACAGCATTGAACGTCTGTTGTTTTGAGCTCATTGGTGTTTTTCAGTTAATTTTTCGAAAATAACATTTTACGTAGAGTTACTCCAGTATGAGCAAAACTATGTTTCTGTTCTTGCTCAACATTTTTTTTTAGATCTCAAATTTGACGTTTCCTTTCTTTGAGTGGTTGACAAAGGGAAAATCCCTTACTTAAATGCTCAGCTGGCTGTTGTGAGGAGCATTCTGATCACTGAATTGACCTTGATGTTGGTTGACAAAGGGAAAATCCCTTACTTGTATGCTCAGCTGGCTGTTGTGAGTAGCATTCTGATCACTGAATTGACCTTGATGTTGGTTGACAAAGGGAAAATCCCTTACTTGTATGCTCAGCTGGCTGTTGTGAGTAGCATTCTGATCACTGAATTGACCTTGATGTTGGTTGACAAAGGGAAAATCCCTTACTTTATGCTCAGCTGGCTGTTGTGAGGAGCATTCTGATCACTGAATTGACCTTGATGTTGGTTGAAAAGAAAACAGAAAGGAGGAAGGGAAATAATGAAATGAAAAATAACAAATAAAAACAAGATATCAGCTTTGATGATAAATAAGAACTGGTAAATCATTCCAGATAGTATATTCAGGTCCACACGCTCCTAAAAGAAACGATAATTAGAGAGGCAACCTGCGTTGCTGTGATGTTGTTAACAGCGTGCTTGCCAACTGTTTTTGTCCTTCTGAATTGATTACACGTAAAGGTCATGTCTTCTCTTCTAAACTGGTGTTGGGCAGGACCACCGACACATTACGTAGTGCATGACATTTTATGCTCAAACACTGCTAATCCTTTGTGACCTTAATTCTCGTAGGCGCCTGGGCATCAGTGTGTGTGTGTGTTGTGCATGGGTGTGGTCAGACACATTGTGAAATGGGGCACATGTATAGTATGTTTATATTATTCATGCTCCTACCCACCCCACCCCCTTATCCACACGCATACATTACACAAACATAGTTTGGTGTGGACGTGCATGTATCCACGCAAACAGACACAGAGGTGTGTACACTTTGTACACAAAACGCACACACATACACACATGCGCACGCATACACACGCTCTCTGAAGATATTACTTCCTTCCAGAGGGAAAGATGTATAATGCAATAATCCTTACTCGATAATGCTTGTTCTGCTGCATATGCCATTACGTTACGCATTAACATTCATTTATTATTTTGTAACTATATATTCATTACTGCTTGTAGTTGAAATTGCTGAAGACATAGTCTCTGGTTGCCAATTTACCTTGTGTTGGTAGAATTCAAAGGTATGGGGATTGAAAAATGGATGTCATTTTAGCCTTGACAGTGGAATAGTTAGTCTCATAGTAATGTTCAGATATCCAAAAGATCCAGTCAAGGAGAGTTCAAATGTCTGATAGCGTTTTAGAGGCAGTTAATATTCAATACTTGTTCAAAGCGGACAAGCTGACATTTCAAAGAAATCGTCAGATTCAAACAATCATGGCCACAGCTCTTCTTTGAGACATGGTCATCACTGCCTGTTATTACACCACCTACCTGACACATCTACTCACCGCCGCCACATGTTCCTCACAGCTGTAGTTGTAATCGTTTGATCGTTCGAGAATATTTTGAAAAGGGAGACAAACTCAAGAACGTAGTTATCCAGTGCAACTTTCTTCCGAGTTTTATTCAGCCTTGACCCTGAAAGTTCAGACTATGTGTGTGCGCACGTGCTATTGAAATTTTATGGGAACAGTTGAATGTGCTATTCTTTCCCAGGGACTCTGGACTTTATGTGTGGTAGCAACTGTGGAAAAGTTCTGAAGAGAATACAAAATTTTCTAACTTAATTCTTTTTTTCTTTTCTTTTTATTTTATAACTGCAATCAACTTGGAACTGTCATGAATATCACCATGTTAGAGGATCAAATCAATGAAAATCAAAAATGATTCGAGGCGCAGAGCTAGGAAACAGGGTATACTCCTCACTATAAAGTAAAGACTTTGTGTTGAGAAGGTGGATATTATGTTTTTCATTTAAGTTGTATGATCTGAATTTGCTCCTGAAATGAAAAAGAATCATGTGATCATATTACCTGGGTTGTTAACCTTCTGTTTGGCTCATGTGTGTGAGCATTGTAAGTGATATTGTCATCCAGATTTATGTGTGAGCCTTTTTTTAAAAATTATTTTTTTAATGTAACTGGTTTCCTCTCTTCCTTATTCCTTTAATGTTATATATTTTGCACATACATACATATAATCTGCCATAGTCAGTCATCATTCTTGACATTTTTCAGTATTAAAAAGTTGTATGATACGAGGCCTAAAGTGTTAATGAATATATGTATATTGTATATGCATGCATTTTTTTTTCTTCTTCCTTGAAATTGTGAATGCTGGTTTCTAGGGGAAAGGAAAACTAAACATTGAATTCTAACAGGAAAGGATGTTCGAGTCTGTATGAAAAACGGTTGTCTGTATAAATAAACGGTTGTCTGTATGATAAACGGTTGTCTGTATGTAAACGGTTGTCTGTATGATAAAGGGTTGTCTGTATGAAAAAGGTTGTCACTTTTCTTCTCATTTTTTGGTTGTAATTTTTTGTGTACATAACCAACATCTTCCATTCTTTGAATTTCCATGTAGTCAAGTTCGTTCATCAATGTTTTAAGACCTGTCATTAAAACAAAACAGACTTTCAGATAACAAAGAGAATAAATGCTTTCTAATTTGAACATAAAAACGGGTAATAGCACACTAATTTTATAACAAAGAAAACTTTTGGGTTTTAACTTCCAGTGATATCTTTTTTAAATAGAGAAAACAGGGACCCCATTTGCCCTCTTTCCAACTGATTTCCTCTTTATTTTCCAGTTGATTTCCGTATTTTTGCAGCTTGAAATCTTTAGAATGTCGAAAATTACTCCCCGATTTTTTTTATTTTTTCAACCAGTTCCCTGAACCAAAAAGAAAAAAATAATTGAAAGCTGCAGGTATCTTATTTTGCGAGGTAAAACAAGGGGTCAAAAGCACAGCCTGTTGTTGTTTTTGTGTGTGTGTGGTGGTGTTTTGTGTGTGTGTGTGTGTGTTTTGTTTGTTTGTTTGTTTTAAATCCAATTTCCATTGCAAAGCCCTGCTCAAAGTGCAGACGTAACTTTTTTTTCTTCTTTTGTAATCTTCAGGGAAATTGGCATGCCTGGTGAGTTGCTTCCCCCCCCACCCACCCCCACACACACCCCCCCCACTCCATGCCTGGTGAGTTTGCTTCCCCCCCCCCCACCCCCCACACACCCCTCACTCCATCCTGTGAGTTGCTTCACCCCCCACACACACACCCCTCACTCCATGCCTGGTGAGTTTTCTTCCCCCCCACCCACCCCCCCCACACACACCCCTCACTCCATGCCTGGGGAGTTGCTCCCCCCCCCACCCACCCCCCTCACTCCATGCCTGGTGAGTTGCTTCTCCCCCCACCCACCACCCCACAAAACACCCCTCACCCCCATGCCTGGTGAGTTGCTTCCCCCCCACCCACCCCCCCCCACACACACCCCTCCCCTCCATGCCTGGTGAGTTGCTTCCCCCCCACCCCACCCCCCACACACACACCCCTCACTCCATGCCTGGTGAGTTGCTTCCCCCCCCACCCACCCCCCACACACACCCCCCTCACTCCATGCCTGGTGAGTTGCTTCCCCCCCCACCCACCCCCCACACACACCCCCCTCACTATATCCCTGGTGAGTTGCTTCCCCCACACACACCCCCCCTCACTCCATGCCTGGTGAGTTGCTTCCCCCCCCACCCACCCCCCACACACCCCCCTCACTCCATGCCTGGTGAGTTGCTTCCCCCCCACCCACCCCCACACACACCCCCCTCACTCCATGCCTGGTGAGTTGCTTCCCCCCCCACCCACCCCCCACACACCCCCCTCACTCCATGCCTGGTGAGTTGCTTCCCCCCCACCCACCCCCCACACACACCCCCCTCACTCCATGCCTGGTGAGTTGCTTCCCCCCCCACCACCCCCCACACACCCCCCTCACTCCATGCCTGGTGAGTTGCTTCCCCCCCCACCCACCCCCCCACACCCCCCCTCACTCCATGCCTGGTGAGTTGCTTTCCCCCCACCCACCCCCCACACACACCCCCCCTCACTATATGCCTGGTGAGTTGCTTCCCCCCACACACACCCCCCTCACTCCATGCCTGGTGAGTTGCTTCCCCCCCCACCCACCCCCCACACACCCCCCTCACTCCATGCCTGGTGAGTTGCTTCCCCCCACCCACCCCCACACACACCCCCCTCACTCCATGCCTGGTGAGTTGCTTCCCCCCCCACCCACCCCCCACACACCCCCCTCACTCCATGCCTGGTGAGTTGCTTCCCCCCCACCCACCCCCCCACACACACCCCCCTCACTCCATGCCTGGTGAGTTGCTTCCCCCCCCCCCACCCACCCACCCCCCACACACACCCCCTCACTCCATGCCTGGTGATTGCTTCCCCCCCCCCCCCCCCCCCCCACACAACCCCTCACTCTCTCTTTTCCTTCTTTCTTTTCTTCCTTTTTTTTTTTTAAGCAGGTGCTTTCAGGTTGGTGAATGATTCCCTCTCTGATAGCAGAGAGAAGAAGGTGAAGGACAACGCTAGAAACCCCTTCCAGTCGAAATGAAAATGAAGTGAAAACAGCTATCAGTTTTTCTGTTTGTTGCACAGAAAAGACAAGTTGTATCAGACGTACTTTTGATGTCGGTGAAATGCGTTTTCATACCCATATTTTTGTCGTCTTTTTAGTTGTTTTTTTTTTTTTTTTTTTTTTTTTTTTTTCATGTGCTGACAGCTTTAACACTTTGACAGCCCTTTGAATGCGGAATTGACTTACCAGTCTGCGTGTGTTCTCACTAAGCGTTGTGGTTTCGCATCAGACTCGTCTTCTCGTCTCATTCTGTCTTTTATCCCATGCTGTTCTGCATCAGCTTTGCGTGTCAACTTTGCCCTTCCAGCCATGACGTTATAACCGAAAGCAGGCCCATCTTGTCCACTTGATTCGGAGACAGGTAATCGTTTCCACAATTCGTCAGTTTAACTGATTTTTTTTTTTCTTTTTTTTTTTTTTTTTTTTTTTCATACGCAGGCCGATACTCCTGCGAACACTCCCTGTATAGACAGGCAAGGACTAATCCCATCAACCCAACAAAGGGAGTGGAGTTTTGTGTGTATGACCGTTGTTTTTTTTTTTTTTAAATATTCTGCCATGAAGGCAGTCATACAGCAACTTCGGGGAAAGACTGATTTACGATTTTTTTTTTTTTTGTATTCAGGTTCTCTTGCGATGAGGCAGATTAAGGAGGAAAGAGGATGAGGGTCCTTGAGGGAGGAGGAATATGATTTTTTAACTGAGATTTCTTTTTTTTTAAAGATTGATGTGTGCATGTACACTTTTTTGTCATTTATTCAAAGTTAATTACAGCCTGCTTCCATAAACGGCTCGCTGCCATCATGTAAGTGTTCAGCAATGATAGTGAAATGATTTACAGAGGGATGGATATTGTTCCCAAAGTCAAAACACTGGAGCAGGTTTTATGCCTCCAAAATCCTGTAGGAAATTCTGTTCCCGACTGACTTGGCCAAAAATGCAAGTTGGCAAGTTGCATTGTTTTTGCGTGGAGGTACTGGGTATTTTGCTAACGTTCACTGTGAAAGTCTGGATTTTTGTTGTTATTGTTGTTGGATTTTTGTTGTTGTTATTGTTGCTTCTCGCTACCATTGTCCTCACTGTCTGCGATGACCCTGCTCACCCATGTGACCTCCCTCCCCCCCCCCCCCCCCCCCCTGCATTCTTCACTTCGGAAAATGCTGTGTATGTTTTTCTATGACTAAATGTTTAGACCTTCATACAGGCATGGTGAAAGTGCTAAGTTGGGAGGTTGGGGGTGCGGGGGTGGGGGAGGGAATATGACTACAGTTTTGGTAAGGTATTTTCACACATTAAAATAGAGCACCACCCGTTTTGCCATCTGACTGCCCCATCACCACCCCCCCCCCCCCCTCCCCCCAAAGAAAAGAAAACTCTGCCCACCTTCAAATATGAAGTATGAAAGACTTTTAGAATTAGATAATTATTCTATTCCAGTTAAAACATGACTATTTTTAGTACGTAAGAATAGGGCAATACAACGCACCAACTGGTTCGGAGCTCGCCAATAAGGAGATTGCAACTCATGAAAGAATCATTAGGCCTACTGTTAAAACAGAATGCCAGTTTAGAGTTATGTAGATAATCTACATATTGCAGATTGTGGCAATGCTGGATCTAGAAACCTTGGTGTTTTAGTTAGTTTTTAAAGCAGATCTAGGCCTAGTGCCGTAATTTAGGTGGGTACAAGCATGGTGTCTTCACTTAAACGAAAATATAGCGCTGATAGACATCTCCAAATGATAAAATATAGCGCTGATAGACATCTCCAAATGATAAAATATAGCGCTGATAGACATCTCCAAATGATAAAATATAGCGCTGATAGACATCTCCAAATGATAAAATATAGCGCTGATAGACATCTCCAAATGATAAAATATAGCGCTGATAGACATCTCCAAATGATAAAATATAGCGCTGATAGACATCTCCAAATGAAATTATTTTTCACATTTACCCCCTAAAAATTGAACCAGTATTGTCATTTACCTATAAAAAAAAAACCCAAGCCCTTTTGTTCTGTTGATTATGTGAAAAGAGATCTAGTGATTTCATTTATCGAAAGAATGGATTCACCTGAAAGCAGAAATGTCACAATTCTGCACATGTGTCCTCGTTTGCTTTAACACAGATCTGGTATCCTCGTCATCAGAAAAATTCTCATTACATGCAAACAGATCCACCAGTCTCATTATTAGAAGATTGCCCGCTTTTTACACGATGGCAGATCCAGTTCTTTCGTTATCAGGGGAGTATCCTCATTTTCTTGGTAGCAGAATCAGTGCTTTAATCATTAGAAGACTGTCGTGTACTTGAAAACAGATCTGTGATAGGAAGATCATCCCGTTCACCTTAGAACAAATGCAGCGCCCTTATCAGAAGAGTATCATCAATTACCTCAAAAGGGATCAAGGCTTTCATCCGAAAACGAAACAACGGTGTACAGGTCTTCTACACACAAAAACAGATCTAAGCTTTCATCGATTTTAATATTTTTGATCCATATCCTCATTTCGCTCAAAACAGATCTAGTGTTCAATTTGGCTTTAAGCTGCTTGAAATGTGTGTGCGTGGATGATCATGTGTGGACATTCAAGTCTGTGTATCCATGCATGAGTTTCTATTTTTCTCCATATCTTTGTACTGTGTATGTAATGCACATTTCTTGGTTGTTGTTGTTTTTTTTTTTCAATGTGGAAAACACGTCAAACCGTTATGTCAAGAGTTTGATATATGGAGGAGGCTTCTGCAGTAGTACCATTGGATCATATGAGACATATAAAATGGAAAATTTATGGAATCGTCATATTGGTGTTGTGTGTATGTTTAGAATGTTGGTAGGTTCAAAATGTGCTGTGATTTATTGTTTGGAAGATGGGGTAGAGTTTTTGAGTTTTGAAGGTGTTGGGTGTTTTTTCCCCTTCTGAATAGAGTTTGATTGAAAGGAGTTAGACTATTAGACTTTTCAGTACCATAATGTTTTTCTCTTCTTTTTTTTTAATATGAATTTGAAAATAGATATGTATTTAATCATGTCAAAGAAATCAGTGTTCCAGACTCCTTATGATATGTGTCGTGGTGCCATGATATGGACATTATCTTGCTGAAAATACTCCTCAGTTATTCGGGTTTTTTGGTTTTTTTTTCTTTAATTAGGTCAACCCAAAGGAAGTACATTTGTCTGTCTTGCAGTGCTTTGTATGAATGCCCACAGTGCATTTCAACAATGAAACGTGCAGAGTCACTCAAAACAACACACAGCAGCGTTGAAAACAATGTGAGTAAGAAAAGGTATACACGCACACATTTACAGAAAAATGCATGTTTTCTTGAATGGCCTCTTTGACCTGCAAAGAACCATAATTATATGCGTGGCCTGAATTTTTATAGATTTATATTTTATAGATAATTTTTGGTGTGATCATTGCTGGACACGTGCATGTCTTGTTTTGTGATTAAATTGTCTTTGCCATTGTTTGCATGATTTGAAAGGTGTGTGCTTGAACAACTGCTACTGCCGTTTAGATTGGGGTTGAAGTCATGGTTTTTTTGTCTGGAGGGGGGAGAGTCATATCCCTTGGTCCACAGCATTGTTCTCGTAATCCCGAGTCGTCCTTGATGATACCTGAGAGCTTTTATGCTGCGTAGCTTCTTACACTCCTGCGTTCTACTTCGTCACATAATGCATTACTGTCAGGCCATCGAGCTCTGGAGATACTGATAACGCATGGCAATACCCAGGAAACGGCTTCATACAATTCTCGGTGTTGCATACATGAACATGTACACATGAACGTCAGAGCTGTTGGTGCTGTCCAGTGTGCTGATGTATAGTCGAAGGGGACTGCTTTGTGGTCCCCATCTTCTCTCCCAAGTACGTTGCTGCATGACGTTTGCATATCACTGAATGCGGGCATGAAGTAAGGAGTGCACTGTGTACTCCACTAAGCGCATTTTTCACCTGACGAGGATCGAGTCGCCGACAGGTGTTGTAGGTGCGTTGCCAAAGTCGGTCAGAAGACTCCATCTCCTATTCCTCCTACCCACCCGGCCCTGGGTGAGATGGAGCCTGCAGTGTTTCCAGTGACAGTCCAGTGTTTCGTCCCGTTGGCAACCCCAACTTAGTCGGTGAAAGTTTCTGAAAGCTGTCCAGTGATTTGTCTAGAGCATTTGTGAGCAGGCGAATGATTGGTTTTTCTCTTGTTAGTTTCAAAATGAGGTAACTGCAGGAGGAAATTGAAACAATTCTTGAAAAAAGAATTTAGAGTTAATCTGCCAGATAACAGGGACAAACAAGTTACACGACAAAACACGACGCGTGTCGACCTCTTAGCACTTCTTCAGGCAAGCATAAACAAGGTTCAGGTCAATGAAAACAAACAAGCCATCACTTATCTTCTTACCGTTCGTTTTCATTGTCCTGAATGTTTATATTGCCCGAATAAAGACCTAAGAGGTCAAAACGCGTCATGTTTGGACTTGTAATTTTTGTGTCCTTATTTGGCGGATCAACCCTGAATTTTTTTAAATTGGTTTTTCTCTGTCGCGTGCCTAAACAAGACCGTGGCCATCATAGTCATGACTTCTGACAAGACTCGTTTGACGGCTAACTCTGGAATCCAGCGTGACACTTGGTGGCTCTGTCCAGCAATGGGGTTCCACAGGCTTTATGTCGTGTCATGGAACAGGATGGTATTTTGTATTCCCCTCCCTAAATCCCCGTTGTAAACGAATATGTTTACTTTTGTAAAAGTAGAACAGTGGTTTAGCTTCACTTTGTTGATTATTTACTTTTTTCTGATTTAAAAAACAACAACAAATTTTGGTGTATGTGATACAAGGTGCGCGTAACATGAACATCGACCATTTCAAACAGGTATAGCTCAAGAAGCAGACATTGAATACTCATGTGTAATACCTTTTTTTTTTAAGCGTAGGGTCAACAACAGTTAGTCAGTTGACTCTGTGCCCACTGAACAATCCCTAAATATCGCCATTTTTATCTCTTTTGTTTTCTTTCCAGTGTGCTCAGATGTTAGTAGCTGTTTTAAGAATGGTTTGTGAAGGTCTATGGTGTCCATGATACAGAAAATGTTTTGTCATGATGTTTAACTGGAAGGTTTCTTCATCGCATGGAGAAATTGCACAACATTGCATTATAATTGAAATGTTGAACTGGAATGCTGTCATTTTGTGACCATAGAAACTGCATTTTCAAGAAACAGTTTTCCTTTCCGTTTTCCTTTCATTTCTGTTTACAATGTTATGTAGTTTCTTTCCGTCAACAATCATGATCGGTTGATGTTTGATATTACATTTATTTTTATTTTCTGCGATTTCATTTACTTCGTCTTTGACAAAATGAAGCTCTTGTGTGAGTGAAGTTGTGTAACAAAAGGAAATTGGTTCCAGAATTTGGAAAAAGAAAGAAAGAAAGAAAGAAAATGATAGAACCTGTTTTGTGAGTGTGTAAGAGCTCTTGAGATTGATACCGGGTGTTCAATATTGCCATGTTCATTTTGTGTGTATTAGGGAAGCATGGGGAGGGGGGTGGGGGAGGGTTTGGTTGAAATCATGCCTAAAAGCGAGAGGATTGATGAAGTAACAATGCCCAGGAAAAAACAAAAGCAAAACAAACACGGGTTTGGGGGGGACAAAACAGCACGCTTTTTTTTTTTAGCAGATGGGTCACACTTTGTGTTCCGATCGATCTGACCATACGGAGAAGCATGGCAACAGGGCACACGGACAGACGTATGGTCCTGAAAGAGGTCCAGTCGTACAGCTTTAGTCACCCCTGTCAGCGGTGCAGCAGTGTCAGTTCGGCTTGTGCCCCCTCCTCAGGATGGCCCTAAGGCGAATACCGCCAACTCTTCCTGCCAGTCTGAAGAAAGTTTACAGAATTCAACGTATCACATTTGCCTGGGGCATGTATATTCTTAACAGTTATGAATAAAGGAGATAGAAGAAAAATAAAAGCAAAGGTAAGTTTAAATTCAGTCCTCTGTGTTTGAAAATCCACGGCGTCTTCGATAGAAAGAAGATGGAATAGTTTTTTTTGGGGCCAAGAGGTCGAAAAAGACCTTTTTTAATTGTTCTTGCCCCCCCCCCCCCCCCCCCCCCCCCCCCCCCCCCCCCCCCCCTTCCGCCCTTCCCCTACTCCCCACCCCGGCCCGACCCCCACCCCCACCCCTTTTACCAAAATAGCAACGTCCTCAGTTTGACAGGAAGAGCGATCAGAGTTGTTCCTGAGAGAGCCAGGAATGATGTAGGTGTGAGTCGCCTTGTGACGGCTCCAGAGGTGCAGTGGAGAGCCAGGAATGAGTAGGTGTGAGTCCCCTTTGGGTGACGGCCCCAGAGGTGCAGTGGAGAGCCAGGAATATGTAGGTGTGAGTCGCCTTGTGACGGCCCCAGAGGTGCAGTGGAGAGCCAGGAATGATGTAGGTGTGAGTCGCTTGTGACGGCCCCAGGGTGCAGTGGGGAGAAGGAAGAGTTATGGGTAAAAAGGAGTAGATGTCGTGATCTGAATTTCCCGTCTGTTTAATCAAGTCACAGAGCGTTTTTCTTCTGCAGTGTTACTTTGATGTTTAAAGTCATCCATTGCCATAACAAAAAAAAGAAAAGACGATGAGGCTGAATGCGTCAAAGGAAACAGGTGTGTGTGTGTGTGTGTGTGTGTGTGTGTGTTTTGTGTGCGTGTGTGCCCATTGTCCTTGTTTCAATAAATGAACATCACACCAACAAACAACAAACATGTATTTTGGTTGCCTAAAATGTTCGCTGGGACTAGCAAACCACCCTTTGTGAGCCTGGCATTTGAAGATAGCGTCTGGCCAGCTACTGAAACACCTTTAGCTGTCAAGCATGACGGACAGAAGGAACAGGAATGGAACGGCCGCTGCGGACACTGGGGGAGACCCAATACTAGGCTGTTAGTGTGCCCTGAAGCTGAGTGAAGTCAGTACGACGTACAGCAGACCTGCCTCTCATATAAGCACGGTGCACCACAAGTCTCAGGTGGGGACAGAAACGGTCCAGTCTATCGATATAATCTACCACATTCGCAAGTGCGGGGTGGGGGGGGGGGGGGATATTCCAGTGTCGTCTCTATACCTGTACAGATTTAGCGGGTTACAAACGCTTGATGATAAAAGTTGGATGTTCCCGTTAAGACTGATCTGTCAAAGACCTTTTTCCTGTCCCGTCCCCCACCCCCCCCCCTCCTTTCTTAAAACTCTGCCATGTGTATGTGTGTGCTTTGCTCATGAAATAACATCCAGCTTCTCCCCGTATTGTGCACTGGCTGTGTGGTTGTGTTGCATTTTGATTATGACCCTTTGTAAAAGTTTTGGTGGGAGAGCCCTTTGTGGGGGTGCTAACGCTGTGAGCCCTGGACCGGACGCTTTTGGGCCGGAAATGTCGACATTTGGGGGGGGGGGGGGGGGGGGGGGGGGGGGGCCCTCCATGCACTTAAAGGGATCTTGAAGACAAGCGAGTTTTGTCCATAAGCATGTGTAGTGATTTATTTGTTTTTTTATTTTTGTGTGTGGGTATGGGGAAAGGGCATTTGTAGCAGACCAAGCATGGCTTAATTTTTGCAGCCTAAGGATATCGATAGATGAATCGTTTATGATATGATTGGATTTTAACATGTATGTTGTGGTTTCCCCCTTAAAAAAAAAAAAAAAACTGGACAAGAGACCCTGGGTGGTCGGTTGGGTTTTAATTAATGATAATAAACAAATAAGTAAAAAAATTTTTTTTTAAAAAGCAAAACGAAATGTAGGTGCGGCTGCTGTGTTTTTCTTTGGGAACACTTGTTGACACACTACTGTCACACAGGAACTCCGGTGGTGGGGTCGCACCCTGCGTCTCTTGAAAATACACTTTCCGTTCCTCTTGGTGTTGAAAGGCATTGTAGTTTGTTTGCGGTGTGTGTGTTGTGTGTGTGTGTGTTATCGATTATTGGAAGGAAATGACCAATGAGTTTGCTTCAATTGTCAATAGTGTATCTTTGTATCGTTATCATTATGATTGTTATTATTCTATTGTTCTTTTCACAGTAATTCATTCTTGTCATTGAATAACTCATCTTGGCCGAAACTGCGTGCTACACTGATGGAGCAGCCAATGGCTGGAATGGATGAAGAGAAAGTTTGATGAGTTAGAAGTTAATGAATGGAAAATAAAGCCATATATGAATATCGCATTGTTGGAAGAGTGTGAAATTGGAATCTGTAACAAGCCTCGTTTTGAATGAGGAGGGATTTGCAGTATTTCCACTTGTCTGTCTGTCTTTGTCTGTCTGTCCGTAGACCTGTCTGTCTGTCGGCAAGCCTGTCTATCTGTCTCATACATACACACTCACGCTCTCTCTCTCTCTCTCTCTCTGTTCCCCGGCCTCCTCTCTCTCTCTCTCTTCCTCCTCCTCTCTCTCTCTCTCTTTTCCTCTCTCTCTCTCTCTCTCTCTCTCTCTCTCTCTCTCTCTCTCCCCCTTCCTCCCTCTCTCTCTCTCGCTCTGTTGTGCAAGTTTGCACATGATGTCGATTTTTCTTGTACACGTTACTCATCACCAGCTGTACTCGGTCGTTGTGGTTATGTAGCAACAGCTTCCTTGATCTCTCGCGTTTCACTCTTTTGTAGAGTACGGTCTGGTTGTAACATACGGCCCATGAGTCACACCCTCAGTTGAAAGCAACCATTGTGTATGTATTGGATGTAAGCACTGTCTGGTGTCTTTGTTTCGCTTTCACGATAGAACCTTTCCCTCAACGTGGGTTCAGGGGTTTGGACCTTTTTTCCCCCAACAGCTCTGACTGGTCCACGTCTGGTCGACTGGTCTCTGATGACGGAAGTTGACACCGGAACTGTTCCAACTGGCACTCGTATATAACGGGAGCTACAACGCAAAGGAATCGCCTGATGTTTGGGGGACAGAGGCAACATACACCGACGCCCATCGTCGGTCGACCAAGAACCTGAAATGAACCAACGTTCAAGACCAACTCCACCAAACTTGAACCAACATTCAAGAAGATAACGACCAGAATTGAGCCAATGTCCAAGAGGAACACGAGCTCTGAGAGACGAATGCGATGACCCCCATTGAAACTACCCACTACTGCCAGGCGACAGCAGTTGCCACAAATATGCAGACCCATGTCTGGCCTCAGGCCGATTGGACGTTAATCTCACCCTGAATGCGAAAAAATGCAAAGGAATCAAAATTGTTATTTGGGACAGTGCAATGGAATCAGGGGAAATAGTATATTATAGCTGCTTCCTATAGGGATTATTCGATGAGATTACTACAATATTCATGCTCACACGGGCGAGGGATCATTTTAGATCCGATAGGATAGCAATATTTCAGCATACATATGTGACACTGCATACGAAAATCATGGAGGAAAAAAGTCACCTGCCTCCGAACGTTTATTCAGTGTATGTTATGCGTCATCATAGTAGAGCTTAAATGCATGCACCTCAGAGACTGATGAGAAAAAAAAAGTTGCGTTTTGTTCAGAATTATCTTGATAACATTTTTTTTTAAATTCTTCTTGTTAAATGTCAAGTTTATCAATGATTGTAGCATGCAGCGTCACATATTCTCGGAATATCGCTAATCTTTCGGAACCGAAGCACAAGGATTCAGATGAATGAAAACGAAAGGTATGACCACAGCGTGGTGCTTTCTGTTTGATCCTTTGTGACTGTTGCTGAGTATATTTGCTGTAAGAGTCGATCTTTTGGGTCTTGTTCTCGCGGCCGCATATAGCAAACACAAAAGACGAATACCATCCGACTTCGTTCTCCATTAACGGAGTAAAAACAGAAGAAGAAAAAGTTAACTGCATAAGATGTTGACAACAGAAAACTTAAAATGTTTATGTTCTCCATAAGTTTCATGCATGTCTTTCAAACGGCGTTTACACACGTGTATGCCCGTTCATCCTCCTCCCCACCCACACCACCCACCGTCCCAAAACAGTGTTGGAATTGTCAAACGGAACCATATTTTAAAACAGAAAGTCTGCCGGCTGATTGATGGAACGATAGTAACACAGGATAGTCAACAGCCGATAACAGGAAGACGGCGGGGAACAGGAAGGGCAGTGATGTTCTTTTCAAACACACACGCACGCGAACACACACACACACACGTACGCAAACACACACACACACTAACATACACACACTACCACACACACACACGCAACACACACACACACAACACACACACACACACACACACGTACACACACACACACACACACACACACACACACGTACGCACACACACACACACACAAACACACACACGAACACAACACACACACACACACACACACACACACACACACACACACACACACACAGAGTTTCTTGAGCAAGCTGATCAAAGAGGCTAGCACCTAGTTCAGCTGGTATTTGAAGTGAAGGAAAGAACAGTCGCAGGGCTTGACCAGAAATGGTAAGATTCGACCTTCCAACTTCAACGTCGGCCGTCTCCATTTTGACACCTGTCGAAAACGGGTGTGCGCAATGCTGTGGTCATCAGAGGGAAAAAAGGAGTGTGTGTGTGTGTGTGTGTGCGTGCTGCGTGCGTGTGTGTGTGTGTGTGTGTGTGTGTGTGTGTAAACAGAACTCTCTCTCATACACATACACACACACTCTCTCTCTCCCTCGCACACACACACACACACACACACACACACACACACACACACACACACACCACCACCACCACCACCACCAGCCCGAGTCTCTTCCATAATACGTTGTTTCCAGGTCGAAGACGGAGTGGAGCCATAGCGAGGCGTGGACTGATAAAATTCTGTGAAATTCATCATGGTCTGATCAACGAACGAACGACAACTACCCAGTGTATCGTCAACGCGAAGCTCTTTCTGCTCTAGCCAGCAGGCCTATCCCCTCCCCTCCCTCCCTCCCTCGCGTGCTACAGCGACGACGGGAAGCAACACCCCTCTCCCCCTCCCCCCCCCCCCCCCCCCCCCCCACACTGTTTCACTGGATTGTTTATTGCTATGATTATTATCATTTTTATTTATTTGTTTTCATTTCTTCTTATTATCATTATCATTTTTTTTTCTTGCTGTATATGTTGCTTGCCAGTCACACCTGCGAATTCCCGGTAGTAAAGCTGACACTTCCGAGCAACTGGGATGAAAAGGAAAAAGAAGAAGAAGGTGTAAAGAATTCGACGATCACGCGCTCCACACGGTCCGAAAACAAAAGTGTAAACAATCTAGGATCAAATTCACTTTCTTTCCATTTAAGTCCTCAAGTTCAACATGAACAAGGAAAATTGTGTCTAAAGATCGAAAAAGGAAATCTTTTGGAATTGTATGCCAGCCATAATTTCCCGTCCCCGTGCACCAAAGATAGTAAGATTGTCTGATTGGTAGAAAGAAATGTGGCTTTTTTTTTTTTTTTTTTTTAAATATTTGTACTGTTGGCTAGGAGGGTCTGTAAGCGCAACTTTTCACCCCCTAATACCCAGTGGTCTGTGGCTTACTCGTGCTGTTCAATGTGGCGGAAAAGTG